>PVJA010003637.1:43290-93170 GCA_004027025.1 Myocastor coypus
TTTTTTTTTTTTTTTTTTTTTTTTTTTTTTTTTTTTTTTTTTTTTTTTTTTGTTTGTTTGTTTCATTTTGTTTTCACTTGGTTTGATGTTCTGCAGCTAGGGAAAGAGCAAGAACCTGCATTCCTTCCTCTGTAATTAATTCAGTGTTCCCAGTAAGCAGTCAATGAAAGGTCATTATTTAAGTAACTGCAGGCAGCAAAACTCACCTTCTAGGATGCATTTTTTTGAGAGCAGCCTACAGCACAAGAATGCCACTAGAAAATGACCTCTCACACTCTAGGCACTGAAGAAAGACAGAAAAGGGAAAAGGAGACCTTGTCATTCTGTGGTCAGCTGGGCGGAGCTGGGCAGAATCCAACAGAATAAGCCAGGGCAAACTCACATAAGCAGCTCAACCCCCAGTGCTGAGCGGTAATGGGAAGGTGGCGGCTGCCACTGAGACCCTGTGCTCTGCTTCTCCTTTCTAACCCCATGGGAACCACCAGATGAGGGATGCGGGTGACAAAAGGAAATGAGCCCACAACGTTTGTTGTGCAGCACAGCACAATGTAGGTGAAGTGGCTTCCAGTTGTCCTGGCAAAGCCTGAAAGCAGGGAGGCTGCTCTTGGCAGACCTTCGCTCCCTTGGCAACAGTGCTTAAACCAGGCTTTATGTAATTAAAGCAGGGAGACCTCCTTTTCAGGGGACTGAGCCAGAAAGCCAAAAAAGAAAAGCATTCTCAAGATAAATTTTCCTTTCCCAATGAGTTAAAGGAAATGCTAATCAAATGAGTAGAATATGTTATCGTTCTGTCTCTCTTTTTTGAGATAGGGTCTCACTTTGCAGCACAGGCTGTCCTTGAACTCCCAGGAGTCCTTCTGCCTCATCCTCCTGAGTGCTGGGATTATAGGTATGTGCCATGTGTGCCACCATAACCAGCTGAGTACCTTGTTTTTATAACAATAATAAAGCTTGGTGTCTCATGCCTTCTTTTGTTGATAAAAACCTCTTATATTTCTGAGCTCATGCTGCCATTGCTCCAGCCAAGCCCCTCCCTCACCCCGTGATACGCACACAGCAAATTGTACCAGGTTCAAGGCTCTTTTCTTACAATTAGTGATGTGGCTTTCAAGAAAATCTAGACCCTCAAATAAGATAAAAGCTTTTAAATGGCTTTTAACACAAACTGGCTTTGGTAATTTTAGATCTTGTCCAAGTGGACGCTCACATCGCAGATTCTGTCACAAGCAGTGACAATAATATGGTTGTCTTAGTTACTCTTCTCTCGTTGCTGGGACAAATACTCAACACCCAAAATGAAGGAAGGAAAAGTTCATTTAGCTCACAGTTACTGGAGGTTTCAATCCATATTCAGCTGGCTCCAAGGCAGAGAAGCACAAGGCAGAGAGCAGCAGTTCATGGTGGCAGAACAGCAACAATAGTGACAAAGGCAACAGAATAACCAGGGGAGCAGAGAGCAATAGCTTCAGTCTGTCTCTCTGTCTCTCTTTATATTACTTTCAGGCTCTCAGCCTCAGCCTCTCCGCCTTAGGCTACACCCATAATCCCAAGAACTTCAAACACGTAATCCCAGGGATCATGG
This sequence comes from Myocastor coypus, assembly GCA_004027025.1. Lineage (NCBI taxonomy): Eukaryota > Metazoa > Chordata > Mammalia > Rodentia > Myocastoridae > Myocastor > Myocastor coypus. The sequence continues at coordinate 44,873 of PVJA010003637.1, forward strand.
ATCAAGTCTCAAGCTCTGGATCAGCACTAAATCACATAATCCCAGTGACATATGAGTCAAGTCTCAATCTATAGAGGTCCCCACCCCATGACTGCATGAGGCTTTGTGGGACAACTAGACATAAATCATAACAATAGTCAAAGAAGGGAACAAGGTGCCCGCAAGCTGCCTGAAGCCTGTGGACTGTCCTCAGGGAAGACAGGCCTCCACTGCCAGCCCTGGCCTTCTTCTCTGCTTTATTCTACTCTTTTGAAACTGATCTTTTCCTGTTGCTTTCTAGCTCTGTGCCTTGCAGCAACTCTCCTCTCTGTGAAAATGTCCCTTCTCTTCTCTCCAGTGGCGAGGGACCTCTCCCTGCCCTCAGACTGGTTCCAGTATTTCATCGCTAGAAATGCTCCCCTGGCAGCCAGCTTGGCTGAACTCCTGAGCCCTCCCTTTCCCCACAGCCTGTCTTCTGTGCTTGGCACACCATTTTTCTCCTGTACCACCTTAGTTCATGGAGTTTGTTTTCAGTTTACCTCACATTACTATTTCTCAGCTCTTAGCTCCCACAGAGCAGGGACTATGTAACATTGGTTTATATCTCTCTCCCAGTTAGCACTGGCAACTCTGCAATCCAGCAACTCAAGGTGAGAGCAAGGAATTTTTAATCTGCATGTGGTTATAGTCTGAATACCAAGGAACAGGAGATGGTATACTCAAAGGCCTTCATCAGAAGTAGAACATGTGTATTCAGTCCTTATTCTAAATGGGGAGATATTGAACCAAAACCAGGAAAACTTCCCTGTCAAACATTTGGTGTGTGACTCTAAGCAAGTTACCTTGCCTCTCTAGGTCTCAGTTCCTTTGGGGCTAGAAGGAAGCACACATGGACTCTTTCATAGTCAAAGCAATAATGCCACTTCAAAAAAAATAGCAATATAAAATAGCTAGAAGCAATGATAACTAGAGAAAAAGGGTTTATTATTATTTAATGTACCTAACCCTTGAGTAGAATTACAACCCAGAAAAGAACTTACACTGCAGTCATGAAACTTGACTATGGCAACCATAATTAACATAGTTCTTATTTGATAAATGTGATTCAAACTCAAGGCATAAAATGAATTGTACTATTTTTAATATCTTAATTTTTATATCCCCTTTCCCTTCTCTGTCTTCCACTTCCAGCCAGCTTCCCCAACAGTTGAAACTTAAAAGCCTTGATGGCTAAAACAGAATTAAACAGAATATTCAGTCCAGACAAACTGTATGATTTACTGATATTTCTTGTTACTTCACATTGTAACATTTTTGGTATTAAATGAAAAAATCAATCATTTGACCACTGGGTGAGAGGCTGCCTAGCCCATCAGCATGGGCTCCAATGCGATTGACTTTGTTTATTCTCTACCTAGATGCAGCCTGGTGATTTAGGGAAAGGACTGAATCTCTTTGCCTCTCAGAATGCTGAAGGGGAAAATTAAGACATTAAACCTGAGACCATAAAACTACCATTATAAATGCTTTCTTATGTCAACTCATTGACCAGCTAATTCAAGTGAAGTCACAGATGTCCTCCATGAGTCAACTTCAAGGAGGGCCACAGGGTCCTCTTAACCCTTCCCATGAGCTGCTTGTCATTTTCTAAAGGTTATAGAACAGTTCTGAAGATGATGTCAGCAGATTTCTATTTACAAGACTGAAGGGAAAGGCAAGAGACTGCCTCTGGCCTCAGCTGCAGGTGAGAAAGGAAGTCACTTTCACTATCCCACTCTGTGACACACAGCAACATGAGGTTTTTAACAGACTTGACTTCTGTTTACCTGTATCCATACTCACTGTGAATGACAGTTGAGTGGACTCAAACGCTGGATAGTAAAGTTTGCACTTACTCAACAGCTGTGTTCTAAACTCATCACCCTCTTCTAGAAACACAGATTACCCTAGATGTGACTTGTCATTGCATTCTGTCCTGTGAAACATGGTGCATAACACCTTTTCTATAAGCAACTCATGAAAACATTGTACCCTTCCCTCAAATCCCTTTTACTATCTGTCTGGAACACCTGTCCAGGTCAACTGTGGAAGAAAGCACACACTAAAGATGACAGAGACTGGTAGCCTGAGCTCCAGCATAAGTCACTTCCACTATAGGCTGCACTGCAGACTGTGATAGTATAAGGAATAAATTTTAATAGCTTAAGACTTGGGGTTCAGCATACTGGCTAGCTGCCCACAGAGTCATCTGCCTGTGTACCTGAAAAGGTGTTTGTACTATTGCTTTTTATGGCACAGCATCGGTTTATGCAGCTTTTTTTTTTTTTTTTTTTTTGAGACAGGGTCTCACTATGCAGTTCAGGCTGACCTTGAGCTCACTTTTGTAGCCCAGGCTGGTCTAGAACTCACACTGATCCTCCTGCCTCAGCCTCCCAAGTGCTGGGATTACAGGTGTGCACCGCCATGCCCGGCAAAGAACTTTTGTTTGTTTTATTTATTTTTATGGCTGGCTCAGCCTGCCCTGAGGGCAGGGCTGGTGCAGCATGCAGTGATGGGGATCGAACCGCGGTCCCTGAAGCTGCCTAAGCTTTCCTAAGCAGGCGCTTTAGACCACTGAGCCATCCTGCCAGGCCCCTTTTGCAGCTTTTGTTGCTTACCTAGTGAAGTTAAACCATCCACTGTGGTGATGATACCAGTTTCTGAGGTTCTGCTGAATAAATGAATACTGAATAAATCATTGGATAAATAAATAGATCCATCAGGAGTGGTGCCCTAGAGGACAGAGTGGACCAAGATTGCAAAAACATCTTCTCCCCTGGGTTTTCCTATTTATGCCTGCAATAGCTTGGAGCAGCTACTGATTTATTCATTGGGAAGTGGGACATAAATCATAATGTAGGCCATGGACTCTCTGAGACAGTTAATAAGCGGCCGAGAAAGTCAGATTGACCATTCCACAACTCCTACTGGCTACTAGGCAGGCAGTAAAGAAAAATAGAGGTTAGGGCAGTGCCATTAAATCAGAAAGTAATGTATGTGCTTGAATCAGAGAGCAAACTGAGCCTACTTCTACCTGATTCTCTTCCCACCAGATAAAGTGTATCTGATAATTTTGAACACTTACATGCATGAGCACTATAGAATAAAGAATGATCTCATACCAAAAATTTTTCACATATAGTAAGGGCCTCAATAGGATGGTAAAACTGGTAAAAAGAACATTTTAAGGGGGCTTGCCAGATAGCTCAGTGGACTAAAATGTCTGCTTAGGCAGGTACAGGGACCAGGGTTCGATCTCTAGCATGCCATGTAGGCCCCTGCCCTGGGGCGAGTTGAGATGTTGATTGAGACTGGGCGTGGTGGCACACCTCTATATTCCCAGAGTTTGGGAAGCTGAAAACAGGAGAAACACTGAGTCCAGTCTGTGTAGTGAGAACCTGTAGACCCTGTACTAAATGCGTAAAAAAGGAGAACATTTTAAAGAACAGGAATTACACAATCTTCCACAAAAAGCATGCTGAAGTAAATTATCTGTGTTAAGTAAAGAAATGGAACATCTTACAAGCAATAGAACATAGCTTTCAGGGTTGTTCTTTTGCTAGAGAGGAATTTACATGTTCCCCGTAGCTTGCTGCTTCTAATTGCATACTAGAATGCCAAACATGGATTCCTTATCCGGTATAATTCTCAGGGAAGCCTGTTCATTATCCCATACAATTTGCTGGTGTTGCATAGAGGGCACTTGTTACTCCCATGTTTGCCTTATTTCCTAATAGTCCCTGTATTTAGATCATGGATTGTCCCTAAAAGTTACTCCTGATCATAAGAAAAAATGTTGGTTGCCATTACAAATTAATCTAATTATTTTCAAAGATGAAATGACAGGTGCTAAATTGTCATAAAGTCCTCTTTGAGCATATGGATGGTATGGAACAACTACTAAGGCTAAAGAGGAGCCTTCTGCTTGGATTTGTGAGTAGAGAACCTCATTTTGGGCTTTGTAATGACTCCTCTATTTGTTATTTTGGCTTGAGACTAGAAATCATGCCTATAAAATTTCACCTAACTTTATTTTATGTTTTTTTTCACCTAACTTTATATACAATAACTATAGTGTCTTAGTTACTTTTCTATCATTGCTGGGACAAATACTTGACACTCAAAATGAAGGAAGGAAAGGTTTATTTAGCTCACAGTTTGTGGAGGTTTCAGTCTATATTCAGCTGGCCCAAGGCTGAGTGGCACAGGGCAGAAAGTATCCAGCATCCAGTGGAACAGCAACAATCACAACAGAGGCAATAGAACAACCAGGAGAGCAGACAGCAACAGCTTCAGTCTGTCTCTCTATCTCTCTTTATATCACATTCAGGCTCTCTACCTTAGGTTACACCCATAATCCCAGAAGTACTTAAAACACATTATCCCAGGGATCATGGATCAAGTCTCAAACTCTAGATCGGTACTAAATCTCATAATCCCAGTGAGTCATGAGTCAAGTCTCAATCTATAGAAGTCCCTGCCCTATGATTACATGAGGCTTTGGGAGGACAACTAGACATAAACCATAACATATAGATTTTGGTGAATCTCTCCATTATGGTTTGTGTCTAGTGTCCCCCAAAGCCTCGTGTAAGTCATAGGGTCAACTTCTAGAGTTTGTGATTAACTCATAACCCACTGGGATTATGACTGAGTGCTGCTGGGATTGGCGGTGTGGCTAGCCTGGGGTGGACAGCCTGAATGAAACTTAAGGGAGACAGACTGGTTCTCTGTTGTCATTGTTGCTGCTTCTTCTCACTTTTCCTCTTGCTGTTATGCTGCTGTCCTCTGCCATGACAGCTGTTCTCTGCCATGTGCCAGTCTGCCTTGGACACAGCTGAGTATGGACTGAAACCTCCACAAACTGGGAGCTATGTAAACATTTCCTTCCTTCATTTTAAGTGTTAGATATTTGTCCCAGCAATGAGACATAAGTGACCAAGTTACCCTCCCTGCTCCCTTCTTGGACCCCCCACCTTTCTGTCATTAAGGCCAATCACCTACCTCTGTGTAAGGTCTCTGTAAAGTTGCTTCACATGTAAGCTGTCTTTTGGGGTGGAAGTCTTAGAACTGATGGAATTATGCCAGTTTTCAGTATGACACTATAGACAAGACTTTGGTTACACAGCAGACTTGTCAAATTTTATTTCAGTAAAAAGAGAATCAAATTCTCCCTGAAGCTCTGCAGACAACTATACAAAGTAAAACCCTCAAAGTGTTAATTTCTGAGGCCTGTGGTATTGGTGAAATCAAGTAACATTGAAAGTATCATATTTACTTTTCTAGTAAAGTATCAGTTACATTTTTATATTTGTTATCAGAAATTAAGAGTTAAGAAATGATGACATTCCCAAACAAGTATCCAGAATGAAAGTTTTCTGGTTAATTTAGTACTCTAAAATTAAATTTTAGCTTACAATATCTTGGGTCAGTAGTTGCTTTCATTGATAGGTTCTGGCCCCAGTATGAATTGCTGAATTATTATGGCAGTCATCTAGGGTAACTGAAAACCTAAAACAATAGCTGATCTTCCCAGGGACCACTTCCTCCTTCTCCCCCAACTCAGCCCTGGATACAGTTTCATTTCACCTTTTCCATGGCCACAGGGAAGACACCAGTGAGCTCCTTGGGTATTTCTAAACATCCCTCTCAAACTCTACCTCTAGCAAAAGCCCACAAGAGCCTTGGCTTTCTTCATCTCAGGTCAGAGGATCTGTCTGCCCCATGTGCCCTGGATCTTCTCTGTGTCTTTGGAATTAATAAATGCTTCTTTTATCTTTCCTATCTCTTTGCTGTGTTGCCTGAAAGACCTAATATCCATGATCTGCTTCTGAATGAAAAGGAATCTCAGACTTTCTGACTAAATCCTAATGCCATCTGACAATCCTCTAAATGACGTCTGCTTCATCCTACTAATCTTGTGCTTTTAAGTCCAGATAGGGAGCTCCAGCAGTTCTTGATACCAGATACAGTGCTTTCCACAAGATTTTCAATCTGTTATTCTTGTTAAAAATACAGATACAGCCTCTGAGACTTCATGAAGGCATTGGATGAAAATGAAAACACCTGTAGGTGTCATTATGGCTGTAGTTCACATTTTTATAGTTTTAAAAAATCAAAAAAGAAGAGAGTTAGATTTTCTCTTGAGATACTGAATTATCTTAGAATTTGACCAGTGCTCCCTATAGGGCAAGAACATGCAATAGACAGCAAAGGTACTGGCAAAAACTTAGGGCCTCTCTGGCCCTTCTGCAGAGTGTAGCCTCCCTGCTATATAATAATTTACCTATCTACACTTATTCTTTGATTTGAAACTATCAGTGTTTGCTTAGATTTTACGACTGAGTTAAACTAATTAACATGCTAAACCAATCTAGCTTTTTTTTCTATAAGATTAAAGAGATAAATTTTACAAGTCCCATGGGATCTTAGTAACATTGAAAAAAATTTAATTTTAGAAAAAATCTTAATTTTTTTTCTAAATGAGCAATCTGATTTCAGGATGGCAAAATCAAGAGTTATGAAAGACAATTCGGACACTTGATTAAGATAGAAACAATAGCTTCGTTACCTTTTAATCAAATTGACAGCACAGTATTTTAAATAAACATTGAGAAAGACAGCACAATTTCATGGAACCTTGGCTTCTAAGGAATCAAGGATGTGATAAAGTCACACAAAGCATAGAAATGCTTTTCTGGTGAGAACAAACAGATAATGCAGAATGGGAAGAATGACCTTTTTCTCTCCTTTGTGAGAGCAAATTATATGATTTCAGACCAATTTATCATTTTAATATAGAGAAAAATCAAAGCCTGGTTTTTTAATAATAAAAGACCCTGGCAAAGATTCTCAAACTCTTTGCATCCCTTTTAACTGTGCTTGGGGGTGGGGGCATGGACACCAAGGCAGCCTCTCCCAAGCTGAAACTATTTGTCTGCTTTTCTTCTGATCCCTTATTTGTAATTATTGCAAAAGGGGGGAACTAGACTACAATTTTTACAGGCCTTCTGCAACTTCCATATTCATATTTTGCCTCCCATTCTTTTGTTCCAGTTGCAGAAGAAGCATACATTTTACTTTAGTTAAAAGTAAATTTCTGTTATCTTATGCATTGTTCGTTTCTTTACTATTTCACCTGATTCATATTCACTAGCTCTTTTAAACAAATTCTAATAATCAAGAACAGTCTATCCTACATTAGCATTTAGGTGAAATAAAAGCAAAGAGGAACACAAAATACGATGCCTGCTAGTAACTTAACTGCCTTAATCCTCTCTCCAAGTGGTAAGAAGGAAAATCTTCATTTCTAGGACACAGAGATGTGGCCAGTCCGCAGTGTATGCAAATAGGAAGTAAATGTAGGGGCATTTAGACACCTTGACCATACTCAGTAACTAAAACTTTTTTTTTTCTGTACTTTTTTAGGGAATGGTCTACAGGGTGATCAAGCTCTCACTACTAGATCAGATTCATGGTGATCCACCTGTTTACAGCCTCCCAAGAGCTGGGATTACAGGCACATGCCATCATGCCCAGTCTCGGTTGCCATCTCAGCCTGCTCCGGGGACAGGGGAGAGGGAATTGAAGCCCTTGGACCCTATGCCTGCTTGAAGGTGCTTTTATCTGCTGAGCTATTTGGCCAGCCCTAGTAACCAAGACTTCTGAATTCTATTTTACTTAGAAATGATACAAGTAGTGAAAGATTATCTATTGATTAACTAAATTTTACTTTTATCTATCACTTTAAAGTCAAATATGGGCTTTAAAAATTATGTTCACACATACCAAAAACATAATGGCTCTTTATGTAAAAGATTTCTTAGCATTATAATTCAATTTAGCTATAAATTTCACATTTTTGCAATCCTAAATATATCATAGGAACAATATTAGCATATCTCATTAGTAAATTCACATAAAAAGATTAATAAACCCAGACTAGTCACTTCAAGAAAAACCCCATCATCCATTACTTTGAAAAAAATTGCATTATGTAACTTATTGGTGAAATTACAAAAAATACACACAGCTATTAATGAATCAAAAATATTGAATCAATCTGTTTTGACTAAGGATTTGCTCTTCTTGTCTGAATTTTGGTTCCTTAGAAATGCCTAGCATTTTCGGTAAGAAATGATTTTCAACTGATAATTCATTTAAGATACAAGAAAATTTAATATACTAGAAAGTTTTATAATTTGGTGGAAATGTTAGGCATATTAGATCCATGTAAGTGCTCAAAATGTTTATGAACCAATTTAAGAGATACCATAATCTAATATATTAATAACCTTCGGGTGAATGAAAAAATTTGTGCTTACACAGGGAGAAATAAGATTTTCCTTAAGCCCACACCAAGTCTACAGAGAGCATAGTCATGTTTACAAACTAGTCACAGGTCAAGACTAGGCACAGGACTATGCAAGCGTGCTGCTTCACAGCTCAGAAGGCCATGAAACATAAAACTCATGAACGGTCACACAGATCTACTAAAAGAGACTGACGTAGGAGACTCTCAGCTATTTCCCATTCAAGCGCATAGCTCCCCTCATTCCAGCCGACATCACCACATGAGCAGGCTGTGAAACCAGATTCCTAGGCACTATAGTCCCTCCTGGCAAATAACTCATTGATCATGGGTAAATCATAACAGAAGTAAAGGATGGAAGGGCATGAAGAAAAAAGAGGAAATGAGAATGAGAATGCATAACAGGAACCAAGAAAGATGGTTTCACTTGGGACACATACCGGAAACCAAAGCGGCATGACAGGGCTGGATTGCCCATGGGGAGCGTTTCCTGTGCCATACATTTTGATTGGAACAAATAAGTCTCAGCAAAGCCTTTAAACTTATAGTTGTAAGCTCAAAATTTTCAGACATACAATTGTACATAGAACAGTTGTCAAAGACTGATGCATCAATAAGTGAACCAGTAAGAAGCTTTAGCTAAGGAAAGATTTTCTAATGCAAGTTATATTACACTTTAAAAAAATAAGTTTGTATTCTGAACTGTGGTTATACAGCTAAGCAAGAAGGGCCTTTTATTTTTTATTTTTATTTTTATTTTTTGTCTTTTTGAGACAGGGTCTTGCTGTGCAGTTTAGGCTGGCCTTGAGCTCACTTTTGCAGCCCAGGCTGGTCTCAAACTCACACCAATCCTCCTGCCTCAGCCTCCCGAGTGCTGGGATTACAGGTGTAAGCCACCACGCCCGGCTCAAGAAGGGCCTTTTAAAATAGTGGTGAATTCTATATTACAGGTGGACTAGAAGTAGCCTGCTAAAGATATCAATATTTAGGGTCTGGGTAAACAGCTCAGCAGCCTAAGCTCCTACCTGGCAAGCACAAGGACCCAAGTTTGATTTCTGGTACTACATGCCTGGGTGGCCCTGGAACTGGGCATGGTGGCACATGCCTGTATGACTAGTTCTGGGGAGGCTGAGACAGAAGGTTCATTGAGTCTGAACTGTGTAGCAAGACCCTGTAATAAATAAATAATTTAAAAATATATATGTCAATATTTTTATCCCTATAATCTGTGAATGTAGAATGGTAACTAACATAACAGAAATTATTTTGAAGATTAAATTAGAATAAGGATTTTGAGACAGACACTCCTGAATAGCTGGGAACGTTCTGCTTAATGTTGGGTCCTTAAAAGTGAGCAAGAAAGCACACTACCTGAGAAGTACCTCTTGATACTGGATTTGAGGATGGAAGTAGGGGCTATTATTTTCACTTAGTACAGAGGACTTCAGTCACACACTGTCAAGAACTGAAGTATTCTAATATTTTAAATGATCATGAAACAGATTTTCCCCTATCTTTACTCTGATTTTATAGCTAATAGTTAAGATCATAGTTGACCTCAGGTATATTACTCTAGATAATTAAATCATCACTGAGCAGGTGTGTTACACAGTGCCCCGATATACCATCAAAACAACGTGTCACTCACCTTTTTATCTTCTTTCTACATTTAATTTATTTTTCCTTACAGGTTAGTTGAGAAGGTTTCACTTCATTTTATAGATTAAAGCTCCCTGAGGGCAAACATTATATCAATTAATGCAGCTCTACCAGAGGCTCGCACAATGGACGTGTAATAGGTTGTAAATAGAAAGTTATTGGATGAGTTAACCTCTGACACCTCATCTTAGTATTTTCTGCTATGAAATCTCTGATTCAATCTCATTCATTTCCTTTCACTTCTCTGATATAAACAAGCTTGCCTTCTTCTCATGGTGAGGCTTTTTCATTTGCTGCTGTCTTTGCCTGGAGCCCACATCTCCATTTGGCCAGGCTGACAAGCAAATGCACATCAGGTCTCAGCTCAGTCATTATTCCTACAGGGTGTGACATTTGCTTGCTCTCATCAGGCCGCTTGTGCTCTCTGCTCCCACACCAGTGATGGTGAACCTCTTAGAGCCCAAGTACCCCAACTGCGACTCCAAACTCACTTATTTATTGCTAAGTGCCAATGCTACAATCAAACCCAAAGACTGAGATCTTAGTTTAGAAAATACAACTGTGATGTGATGCTGAGCTACGGGGCAACTTGGCTCATGAGTCTATAGAGAAGGTTCTGTGTGCGTGCTGTGGCGTGTGTGCTGGAGGTTTGTCACCAATGTCCTATGCTCATTTCTTCATAACATTTAAACATTTTGCTTGCCTTGTATGTATCCTGTCGAATGCACAAAACTACTAGTTTAAGCGTTCACCCTAAAGTGAGGCTGCCTGGCCCTGAAGTTGACTGAGTGTGTTATTTTAGGCAAGTTAGCTAATACCTGTGTGACTTCATCATCTGTAAGTCAGGGACAGCTAAACACCCGTACAGCAGAGTAGTAGCAAGGATTCAATGTTTAGGCCTTAGGACAGAGCCTGGTACACGCAGGTCACACAAAAAGTTTTGCCTGTGTTGTGGTTTCATCTAGTTGTCCCCACAAAGCCTCGTGTAAATTATGGACCTATCAAGCATGTGGCTCAAGGGGTGGGGCTATCAAGCACACAGCTTGAGGGTGGGGCTTGAGGGATGTGGCCAAGAGAGGTACTAACCTTTAAACTGACAACAGGAACACGCTCTGTCAGAGTGCTCCCCTCCCCCACCAGGTAGCGTTTTTGCACCGACGCACGGAGCAGATCATCCTGGGTGGAGGCATGGAGAAGTTCATCCTGGACACGGCAATGCCCCAGCCCCTCCTCCAGTCCCTATAAAGCGGGGCCAGCATCTTGACACCTCCAGGAACTGTGACCTAAGTAAACCTTTCCTCCCCTAAGCTTGTATGTTGGGTATTTGTCCCAGCAGTGACAGAATAGTAACTAAAACAGGCTGTTTTGTGAATTCCTTGAATGGTGAACAATCAGATTGCTCGTTCTTTACTTCAGTTTTTGCTAGATAATGCCCAAAATGGAGTAAGTCCTCAGTGTGTCCAGTACTTGGTTTTTAGCTGGCTCAAACTAAAAATAGGGCTGACGTGGCGTGTGGTGCCAGGACTCAAACCACAGTTTCCTGTGCCTGCCTAAGCTTGCCTTGGCAGGCACTTTAGACTGTTGAGTTATCTCACTGGCTCTGAGTACTCTTTGATGACTTGAAAGAAAATGTGATATACGAAGAGCTAATCCTGTGGGACCAGAATTGTAAATGAAACAGCAGTGTCTTGATAACGAGACAAGCTACCCCAAAATACTGAACTTCAAAGCCAGATGAGGGGCCTTTCCCCAACCTCTTAAAGAGGTCTAGCAGTCCAAGTACTGGTTCTGTGCTCCCTGGAAGGAGCTATTGACTTATGCCTGGGACATATAGCTCACCAAGGCATATGCTCAAGATTTCCATTTCTGAAAGGATTGGTTGCTGCTGGACTTGAGGATGGAATCTCTTCTTCCCCAACACATGTAGGCCTCTCCTTCTGTCCACTCACCCAATGCTTCCCACATCAGAAACTTCTCTATCCTTGAGGCCCTTTACACTAACCCACAAAATCCCTTCAAAATCCCCCCGCACTCACTCAGGCCAGGGTGTTTCCTAGAAGAACATTAAAAAGCTTAACCTGGCTGAGGGAAAGCAGCACCATGCCCCTCCCTCTGTGCCTCCTGGATTGCTAGATGAGCCATTGCCCCGCTTTGGGTGCACAGGTTGCAGGCTAGCCGCTGTCAGCCCTCCAGCCCAGCAGGCTGTGAAACACTACCTAGCCGGGAATAACACAAACCTACCTTGGGGATGGGCGCTGCCAATGAAATGAGTTAAACTGAAACTCCTGCAGGCCTGCCTGCAGCCCCCACAGAGTGAAGAGGGAGCATAACTAGAGAGAAAGGCACGACAACAGCTTTGAAGAAATTACTCTGAACCAGCATGGAATTTGTACATAAAGAGACACTGTGAGATTTAGAATGAAGTTTGAAAGGCCCAGTCTTCCTGCGTTTTGGACAAGTGTGAGCTGCATGCCAAGCAGCTGGAGGAAGCCTCACTAATGGCCTTCTGAGTGTCTCCCTTCCCACCTAGTATCAAGTAGGGCTCTCTCATTACATTTCTCATTCACATTCTCATGCTTTTATTCCTCCTGCCACTAAAGAACAGAAAATGCTACGTGAGCATGGAAAAAGATGAAACAACACCTCCCTGAACTATTTTGCCTTTGAACAGAGGGAGCCAGAAAAGTTTGTACAAGGTCAGATAGCACAATAGGCCCAGAGACTGCACTCCTGGATTCCTCACACTGTCTCCCCTGATCTGCGCAACCATCTATAACAGTGATGGAGAACCTTCTAGAGCTTTCAGTGATATAGGCAGCATAGGTTCCCCACCACTGGTTTATAAGGTGGGTGCTAGCTGTACTGGTGCACAGACAAGGAAGCATTCTGCCCAATGGGATGATCAGATTCTGTGGGGAGCTATTCAGTAGAAAAATACAATTGTGTTTTATGTAGCTAAGTGGCAGAAAAATTCAACTAAAAGTAAATATTCGGGTATTGAGCAGTTTTTGCTTGGTTTTGTATTTTAATGTATTTCGTTATTGCAGGATCTCACTACACAGCTCGGGAGTCATGGCAATCTTCTTGCTTTCAGCTTCGCCAGCACTGGGATTATAGGAGTGCCACCATGCCCTGGACTCTGGATGGCTCATCTCACCTTGGGGGCATGGCTGGCATCACAGATGGCACTGAGGATCGAATTACAGTCCCTGCACTTGCCTAAGCTTGCCTAAGCAGGTGCTTTGGTCCACTGAGCTATCTTGCCAGCCATATTGAGCTGATTTGCTAAAGCAAGTTCCAAATGCCATGTCCAGATTAATTTTCTTCCTCTTGTTTATCTCACAGGAGAATTCAGTGATATTTGGCAACACATTGTCTGAGAAAACTGTTTTCTAGGGCCCAAGACTGTGCCAGAAAGCACAAAATTAAGCTGAATAGACAAAATGCTTCCTGTTTGACTCTAGACACCTCTTGGATTAAAAAAAAGAAAGAAACAATCTCTTAGTGACACCACTCTGCAATTTGAAAGAGTAAGTGTCGGTGATCCCTCTGAGGAGTACTGCCTTAGGTTTACTTCAGGAAAGAACAGGAAGCAAAATATTTTCTAACGTAACCTTTTCAAACGCTGCTTCAATTCTCTGTATTTCTCCCAGGCGTTTAGGGAAGAAGGAACCAGCAAATAGGACAAAGCATCCGTTGACAAGAACAAGGAAACTAGAACGTGTCAGGGGGCTCCTCTCACAGGTTCTAAGCTAAACTTTGTCATGATTCCTTCCTTACTCCCAGGAACACCTGGATATGCATGTCCCTGTATGCCAGAACTCCACTCCAAACTCTTTTGGTGTCTACCTTCCTGGCCTTCTCTCTGGAGGCTCACCCACAGCTTCCCATGAAGCTACTCTCTGTGAACAGATGAGCTCTTCCTTATACTTTTGTCAGGAGCTGGCCATTGTTCTTGATTGACCTAATGGTGTTGTATTATTGTTCTAACAGGAGCTTCTTGAGATATCTTAATCTGAAATTGACATGATAACCTGAGGGAAGATTGGAGTGGGGTGGGTTGGAACTAGCCCCATGTAAGTAATTAGCAATAATAGCTGTCTGGAACTTGCTGTTATTCTGCCTCCTCCTTTCCCTGCCTGACTAAGTCACCTAGAGCAGGCTAAGAATAATTACCAGGTCTTAAAGAGTAGTATATTTAAGTATGCTTTCCATCTCATGACAAAACACTTGAAAAAAATCAACTTGTACAGAGAGAAGATTTATTTTGACTCTGGGTTTTAGAAGTTTCAGCCCACAGTCACTTAGACGCTGCTTTGGGCCCATGTTGAGACAAGAAAGCATGGCAGGGCATGTGAGGCTGAGGAAAACTTCTGATCCTATGACGACTTGGAATTGCAAAGAAAAAGACTGGTGTTCCAACTGCGGTTCCTTTGAGGGGGTTGGAACCCCTTCAAAGGTGTGGCTACAAGGACCTAACTTTCTCCCAGTAGACTCTCCCTCCTGAAGAGTCCACCACCTTGCAGTGGTGCCACAGTCTGGTAACCATGTGTTTAGCACTTGTACCTTTGGGAAATATTTATGATCAAAATCACAATAGTATTTCAAAGCCTGACTCATTACCAATATAGCTACTGTCCATGACAGTAGGGAAAACACTACAGAGTTTCTTCTAAGCCCTGTGGCTTTTCCTCTGTAGTTTAGAGTATCCATCATGAGCAGGTACAGGCCAGGTGTACCTGAGAATTGACCAAAGTGGGAGAGGAGGCGCAGATGGAATGATCAAACACAAAGGAGAAAAATGAAATCACAAGCACATTAAGATCGTTATATTAAGACCTTGGCAGCACAAATTGAAGACAGACGTACAATAGCTGTATGTGGTGTGAAGAACCCAGGAGGCGAACAATCAGAATTAAATATGGCACTGAGGGCTGCCGCTCTTCAAAGTATTTTTGTTGGTGGTCATCATACTTATTCTGAATGTGCTTCATTGCTCAACATGTTTAGGCAAGGCCAGTTTCAAGATTTCTTCCAAATCTGCTAATACAATTGTTGATGTCCTCTTGTCAAGATTTTTGGAAAATGTCAAATATAATTAAATTTTGGAAAAAAAATGGTCCAAGGTCATACACGGACTAATCTGTTGTGAAATGTACCCATTGCCCCCTTTTCCTTCCACTGATTACAGAATAACAAAACTAATTTTCTTGTATAATTTGTAAAATGACTCTGAAGACCATCTTGAATGAAGAATGGAAGAGTTATTAAAAGCATCTGTGGAATAAGTGCACAAAATTCCAGTGACTAGTTAGTTAAGTAACACTCACTAGGATAATAAAGACTGGGCAAGATTTATTAAATTATGCAGTAAATATTTTCCTTAGAGAAATATAGTAAAAAAAAAAAAAACACACACACACACACAACAACTTTCATCCAACTTCTGAAACACAAAAAGGAAATAGCTTGTTAAAATCCAGAGCTTTCTACAACATCATTTTCCCTTTTTTATCACCCACATAGGAAACATAAGAGAATGAAAGAAGGTACAAGATCATATTCACATGAAAAGGAGAAATATAGAAGAATTTTTAGACATATATGAAGACATTTTATCTTTCCATCCAGAATGATTTGTTAAAAGAACAAGAGGCTGGGCACTGCAATCCCCCCTTTACCTAACTGAGCATGAATACATTTACTCAAATTGTTTGATTAGATTGATTAGCCTCTATTTTCTATGTAATTAGTACACAGTCATTCCTGGAAGGCCTCCCTCACCACAAGGTTGCCTTTTGAGTAGGAGGTCATTACTGGTTGGCATTTGGTTAATCTAGAAGTCTCAGTATCAGTCTAAATTTGTGACATTGGAGCAGAGAGAAGCAGAAATACATTGGCCATGGATTGGGGCACACCACATGTGGTCAGTGGGAGTCTAGAGACTGGAGTTCCTTTCAGTCTTCCCTCTTACAAATGCCTGCAAATTTCCATCTATAGTGAAGACAGACCTGGGTGGTGGGCAGGTATCAGTGCCCTGGACCTACTGTGCTGCCCCAAGGCAGTCCTGATGCTTCCCAGACCCCTCTTAGCAGCCACAGGTCCACAGCAGAGGTGGACTACCTCTCCACTTCTCTCAAGTCTACTAAACAGCTCTTTCTGTTTTAGTCCATTTTGTGCTGCTATAACAAAATATCTAAGATGGTATAATTTATGAAGAAGAAAAATTTATTGCCTCATGGTTCTGGAGATTGAAAAATGCAAGAGTGTGGTGCAGCAGGCTGAGTCTGTCTATGAAATCTCTGCTCCTAAAATCCCACTCTGAATGGCAGGGGAACCAACTGCCATTGAGAAGAGCAATGCCCAAGAGTAAGGTTAGGAGCTACAATCAAGCTGATGGCCTCACCCCATATATACTCACCCCCAGGTCCCCAGAGTACTCTCCATGGATACCAAAAGTTTCCTCACTCTACACTAGACATTCCTATCTCCAAGGTGTTCTGACCTTTGAAGAACTAAAAGCCCTGAACACAGTTGGGACAGGCTGATGTACACAGTGTAGCAAGAACTGGAATCCCTGACTTTGTTTCTTTGGTATGAGATAGAAAATGTAAAACCATATTAATATGCTGAGCTGTAAAAGGCTCAAGTCAACAGCTGCCAACATTGCCAGTTCTGCTGATAACCCACTACTATTATGGACTATTGGACTATACATACAACTACTTCCTCCTAGTTCAATCAAAAGAAATATTGGTACTAATAGTGTTTAGAAAAGTCATCATGTCTGCGTCTTGTATTCTGAACAACTACTATGAAGACAACAATATGCACTGTATTAATTATTGTGGTTGTCCTACTATTGTGTTTTGAAACTATCTCATTGTTATTTCTTTCTCATTCAAATTAATACAATTTTAAAAAGTAGAACTGGAAAAACACATGCCTTCCTTTCTGTCTTCTCTATGAAAGGAAGCAGAATGAAGATGAGGTGACAACTCCAGGTTTTGGAGAGCAAACAGGCATAGCCATTTTACAGACAGTGCTGCATTAATGACCTAAGAAGTCCCATGGACTAGAGTTCCACCCTCATTCACCTTGCCTATTCCTCCTTGAGGATGTGGCTTAGATACTCCTCAGTTCAGGAAATCTTCCCTGCCTCCCACCCCTCTTATGCTGACTATCTTTCTCACACAGCTCTCAAGGATTCTAGCAGAACACATGGACCTCCACTGGCATTTTCAGTCACCATGTCTGTCTTTGTTCAGGCTTTAAACTTCATGAGATGGGCTTGTCTATTTATAACCAACCCCACCCAGGATGAAAGGCAGAGTAGGTGCTCTGTAACTGGTTGGCAAGTAGGCAAGTGCTGATTGACTGACTGGATGCAAAATCAACACACAGTTTGGTCTGCATTCAATAAACATTGAGTGCTTCCTATGCACCAAGCACTCTGCAGGGTGCTGAGAGTTCAGCGGTGGCTAGGCAGCGCTGGTTTCTGCTTTTAAGAAGTATCCAGTAGCCGGGCGTGGTGGCGCACGCCTGTAATTCCAGCACTCGGGAGGCTGAGGCAGGAGGATCGATGCGAGTTCGAGACCAGCCTGGGCTACAAAAATGAGCTCAAGGCCAGCCTGAGCTGCATAGTGAGACCCTGTCTCAAAAAGGCAAAAAAAAAAAAAAAAAGAAGTATCCAGTGTGCTTTGTAAGTCTAGGTCTCAACCCATTTCTTCTGACCACCCGTTAAAAACTACTTGCTGCCTTTATCCTCAGTGCTTGCTGCGTAGCCAGTCCTTCTTATGTGCGCTAATGGACAAAATACATGTCTCAGCCACATTCCCAGTACTACTGTGGTGAAGAGAATGAACATGCAGAGGATGATAGTGAGAGAGAAGTGCAACTTTCTGGCTTCTTTGTGTTCCTGCCAGGGACTATGATTTCCTTGTGTGGAATTGCAGTCTTCTCTCTTATGACTCAAATAAAAGCAAATCATCATGGGTAGAGGAGAGTTGATGGAAATGTACTCAGGCAGGCTTACCAGAGTGACACTAAATTGTCACGGAACCAGTGAGCTATAGCAAATGCTTCACTCACAATTCTATAATCTCACCAGGGGAAGCACGCTGCCTGCCATGCCAATGACACTGCAGAATAATGGGCAGAAGTCAGGGTAAAATCAGGATTTATTCCTCAGGGATGTCATGAGTAGACTGCTCAGTGACATTGAGACTCCTCGTGTTTATGGCAGGTTTCAGTCACCGCAGCTAATGTGTATGGCGTGAGTCACAAAACGGGTCATGTGTATAGGTAGGTGCAATGGCAGATAAGCCTCCTCAGTGCGAGGTGCTACAATAGGGGCGGTTCCTGCTTACACCTCCGTGAGTGTGAATAATATCCAGGGGCATGCGGCTGCCATGGTCTGTGGAAGACAAGGGCACAGATAACCAAAGGCAACCAGCACTGATCCTGCAGGCAAATGAGAAGAGAAGGCTGGTGGCATGTAGCAAGCTGTCATCTTCCTTGAGGTCAGGAGCTGTCATGGGATGGAAATGGGACTAAAGCACTGGAGTGGCCACAGAGCCTGTATTTCTCCATAACACAGCAGATGCTGCAGTTGGCCTCTTAGTCAGGATCAGATATCCGTGTCCATACGTAGGTATTCCCTGGATTTGGAGAGATGCTTTGGTCTGAGGCCAGTGGCCTATTCTAGCGCTGTTGGCCCAGAGGTCTGAAAAGAGCCCAAGCTGGTGCAAAAACCTTACTGGGGCCAGTTCCTTTCAAATCCCCTTTCAGGAAGAGTTTTCTGACCAGCTGCTGAGAAGTAAACTCTGCATATATCTGGAGCTATCAGTCCTCCAGGACTTGCCTCAGCTGCAGAGTGCTGCTCACCCAACCCAGACCTTCCCTGGAGCCTCTATGAAGCGGTGTTGGGCCTCCCATTTCGGTCCTATACATCTGACAGACACTTGCTCTGGAGCAGCGGACCTACCATGCTGGCCAAGGCTGTGTCCGGCCTGTACTGTAGTTTGACACTTCCTTCTTCCTAAGTCCTCCCTCCTTTTCTTCCTTTCCCTCAGAAACCTGCTCATCCCAGCAGATACCTGATGCTCTAGTCTGGCTTGAGGTCTGCCTTCTCAGTTCTAGTCTGCACCAGCATTGAACATTTTGGGGGTCTGCATATGTAAGACGTGGGTTGGGAGAGTGATGTAGACTAACAGCCCCACTCTTGCTTGGGCTGCGTCCAGTGCTCATCAGGCATGATAGAGAACGTGGCATGGCCTGGCTCAGGTTGGCAGTCACCTGCCTCAGCCTGGAGAGCAGCACCATGCAGCCTGCCCCAGGGCTAACCGTGGGGGTTAGGGTCACACAGTAGTCTGCGTGTCCTGCTCAGGAGGTCCTTCCCAGCTGGCCCACCAAGGGTTTTTCTCACCAGCTGCTTTTTTACCAAGGACACTCATATGTTTTCTAGCCTCTAGTTGTGGTCATTTCTGACACCACATTTGCCAAACACATAACCAATCACTTCTACTGTTTAAATTTTCTTAGCAGCTTCTTAATGTTTTTAGAATAAAATTTCAATGCACCCCAGTATTTTGTCCACCATCTGGCTCTTAGGCTTCTGGCCTCAGAAAATATTATTGGAGGCTTGCCACATACGAGGCACTCCATTAGGTGCTGGAGTTCACAGCAGCAGACAGATTCAAGTTCTTCCCTCTCATAAGCCTCCATGATGGTTGGATAGACAGTAATAAGCATGTCCTTTACCTCGTCATAAAATGAAGATTGTGTACAAAACACAAAGTGTCTGGGGGAAGGGGATCAGAGAAGAAGGAGAAAGGGTAAGATGGTGAGAAACCTCCATAATAAACTGATGTTTTGTAAGTATTGAGGACTTTAGGGAAAGGAACCACATGGGTGTCTGCTCTGTGTGTGTGTGTGTGTGTGTAAGACAGGGAAGAATAAATGCAAAGGCCCTTAGGTAGTTGTATACTTGAGACATTCAAGCAAAGCGAGGTGGCTGTTGGAACAGAGTGAGTACAGGGCATGGAGGAGAATTCAAGTGTATGCCAGACCTAATGCATCACCTTTGCACTATAGGGCTTTCTCTGAGGACTTGCAGACTATAGAAGGGTTGAGCAGCATAGCTCTGTGAGCTGATTACATTTTCAAAGAACCCTGGGGATGCTAGGAGCAGGGCAGTGCGGACATCTGATAGGAGCCTGCTGCCTGCTCTTGGTAGGGCTGGAATAGGGTAGCTGCGTGGAAACCAAGACAAGTAGCTGCGTTCTTTATGAATATGGGCCCCAGCTGGACTGGGGGGAGGGGTCATAGAATGTGACAGTACCAAGAATAAGGACAAGGCATGGGACTTGAGGAATGGAAGAATAGACTGAGAGTGAGAAAATAGTAGAGCTGGATTTGTGGAAAAGCCATCTCGTACTGATCTTCTGCCAGTTTGTGGCAAATGTGACCTTGTTTTGACTTTGGGACCTTTGCACTTGTGATGCTCTCTGTCATGTGGTGCTGCCTCCCTTCCATAAGCCAGAGGGTGCAGCTGTCTGACAGATGGAGCTCTGGCTCCCAGGTGCCTTCTTTCAGGTTTCAGTATGACTGTCACTTCTTGCTTATGTGTTGAAAATAGATGCTAATCACATAAATGGTTTCCCTGTTTTTTATAGTGTTTATCACTGTCTATAAATGTTAGCCTGTTAGCTCCAGGAGAGATGGAATCGCACCTCTTGTACTGCATGCCACCCAGCTCAGAGTCTGGCACCTGGCAGTTGCTCAGTAAGCATTTGTTTAACAAAGAATGAAAGTCATGGTTCTGCCTCTAGGGGTTTACACCCAAGGCCAGGCAATGCCATGGAAGATGACTCACAGGTAAGACAAAACAAGTCTGAGGGGTCGTACAGTGGCCAGGGCATAGCTGAGACAGAATCCAGCCAGGGTGATAGAGTCTCAGCCAAAGCATCCTAACAGAATGTGGCACAGGCTATGGGGAGTTATAGGTCACATCAAGAGAAACAGGTAGCTTGTATGGGCACAGAACAGGAGGAGGCAGTGCTGGGACACAGGAGCTGCACAGGACATCACCCTCAGCAGAATCTATGTGGCTTCATTCCTGGGAACCACTGGGATTGTAAGCTAAAGAAGCTTGGGCTTTGTGTAGCAGCAGCTTTTGACAAACTTTGATTGAACCCAAAGTTTCTTCTGCTTTGAGGTGTTTTTCTTGGTTTTCTGAGACTTGAAGATGTCCCATCTTTCTTTCTATTAGTGGCTATTGTCTGAGGCACAATTAATCTGGCTGCCCTGAAGAACAGGAGCCCCTGGACGAGCATGGCATTTGGCACAGAAGGAGCATGCACAATTACAGAACCCTCAGCCCCCGATGTGGGGTGCCCCAGAGGCAGCGCCAGCCACTTCTGGGGTGATTGCAGATGTAACCACACACGTGGGAAGGTTGGGAGGCACTGCGGAGCTTCCTCTCCTGACTCCTCAGCCCTCTGGACCTCCTTGGAGGCCCTTTCTTTGGTCACCCACCCTCTGGCTAACGTGAACCCAAGCCAGGATTTCCCAGCCACATTACACTCTGGTCCTTCTTGGCTCCCCAGTGTCACTCTAGGCTCGTTGCCCACTACCTCGCTTGCTTTCTTCAATATGGTAGGCATTGCGCTCTCTTCCTAGGCCTAGTCCCCTCCCTAGTACCTGTGTTACAAAAAATATACTGTACTCCCTATCTCTAGGAGATATATTTTGAGACCTTAGGTGGAGGCATAAAATTTTGACCATACTGAATTCTTAATGTGGTATGTTTTTCTTATGATACATTTTAATTTAAAAATTAGGCACAGTGACAGATTAATAATAAAGATAAGAATTATAAAATTCTAATTAACTGGGAAAGCTGCCAGTGTTGTGATGGTGAAGGTAATCAGCAAGGCAGCCCTTGAATGGCTGATGGCTGAGTAGGGTATACAGCATGGAGACGCTGGCCAAAGGAGAAATCCATGGCTCAGCCAAAGCAGAGTGGAACAGTGTAAGACCTCATCATGTGAGTCAAAATGGCCTGCCATTTAAAACTTAGGAATAATTTGTTTCTTGAAATTTTTAATTCATACTTTTAGACTGTGGTTCACCACCACCTATAAGTGAAACCACAGAAAGCTAAACCATGGCAAAGGGGAGCCCACTGTCATCTCCCAGGAGGTAGCTGCATCCTCTCTTGGGAACAAGACAGGTAAACAATGAATCATGTATTTTGGGGGAAAGATAGGGTCATAGCACAGACTGATGGAGAAGGCTCAAAAAGGATGTGAAATCTCAGGGCTCTTTCAGCACAGGGCGGAGAGACTGAGGAAGGACTGCGGGAGGCAAGACTGGCAGTTAAGGGCCAGATGGGGAAAGGCCTGGGTCTACCGAGGGAGGCAGGGAGGCAGCTCCCTGGTAGGACCCCCACTGCCACCTGAGAAGGAATATCCTGTCTTCCACTGGAGATGGCAGCAGAGACTCCGGTCTCCTAATGTATGGAATACCTGGAAGGTATCTTTCCAGCATGTTTCAGAACTCTCCAAATGCTGCTGTAGAAGCAGCTATCCAACACGATGCAAAGGGGTCTGTGGACACGACAGCCTCCAAGGGTGACAAGCACTCAGGGTCCCTGGGAGATGCAGCTGCCACAGCAGTTGGTTCATGGAGAAGCAGAGGCTCTGACAAACCTAATCCTCTAGGGTGCCTGACTCCTGCAGTGTCCACTCACCTATGGTTTTATTAGAGCATAAAATAAGTAGAAACATAAACTTGTCCCCCTTTACAGTAAAACCTAGGTTAAGTATAAGAGTTTAAAAAGAAGGTGACCCAGCTGAGGAGTGAGGCAGGAAGAACTTCCAGCCCATCTGCGGTTCCATAGCTGGCTGCGCTTCGTGACAGTCACAGCTTCCTTTAGTGCCACTTGTCCCCAAGGTATTTTCATTTCACAGAAACCTCATTTCCAGAGCCGGGCGTGGTGGTTCACGCCTGTAATCCCAGCACTCGGGAGGCTGAGGCAAGAGGATTGGTTCGAGACCAGCCTGGGCTACAAAAGTGAGCTCAAGGCTAGCCTGAACTGCATAGCGAGACCCTGTCTCAAAAAGACAAAAAAAGAAAGAAAAGAAAAAAGAAATCTCATTTCCACCCCTAAGAAGCCATAAGTATTAATTCCTCTTTATAAATGAGAAAATAAAATTTCACATAATATATTCCATGATTCTTTATCTAGATGATGGCTGATATAAAATGTGAACACAAACAGTGCTGGTAACTCTTCTATTATGTGTCCTCTCCTGCTATTAATCTGGAAGTTGATTTTACAAAAGATTTTATGCTGCCTTGCAACCTGGTTGGGGCCTCACCTAAACCTCCTCTAAGCCCCAGCTCTGTGTATCTGCAGTTACCACAGGAAGCCGTGGCACATGTCCTCCAGGAAGAAGGGGCACCAGGCAGAGTATTCACCAGCAGGCTGCATGGTTATTGCTATGGCTACCCTTGGTCATCTTCATGGCCAGCTTCCAGGAGGGCTCACAGCCAGAATCAAGCCCTCCTGTGAGTGTATGGGAGCTTCTAGATCCATAGCCATGACTTGAGAGGGGTTATGCAGGTGTCTTTGTTAAAGGAGTCCTTATCTTTTACTCTGAGATTTCCTTCAGTTACAGCAAAAAAAAAAAAAAAAAAAATGTACAGAATTATTTCTGTCCATCTGAAGGAGCTGCCTATGTGAGAGCAGCAAATTCCAGTAACAGGAGTAGTATAGAAAAGTAAAGCATAGCATCCCGTGATGGGGGCAATGATTCCCGCTACTGGAGTTAGATTATGGGATAAGTGACAAAAATGCAAGAGAAGCGCAGGCCCAGCGTGAAACACCACATCAAAATATGAAGGTCACATTTGTGAGAATTTTACCTGCTAAGCACTAGAAATTCTTCTCTCCATGTAAACATTCTAATGGAGAGAGAGAGAAAATGGCAGAGGGCGAAATAGCAGCTACTCAGCTTCTCCAAAGCAAATGCTAAGTCTAGAAAATGACAGTCTGGAGAAAATCCAAAGGCAGTGCACGGCACAAGGGAACCATGAGGAAACTGACAGCAGAGGACTCAGGAATTGGGTGTAGTGCCAGCAAAACAAAAAACAAGCACACCAACAAGCATAAAAATCACCACAGATCTGAGGCCACATGGTGTGGCGAGAGCAGCGGTGTAGCAGACCTGGTGGGTGGCAGAAGTAACCTTACTCCTCACCGGGAGACCGAGCCCTGACCGGATTGGAAGAGTCTTGTGCAGTCAGAGGTGGCAGTGAGAACAGGAGACGCTGTTCCCTGAGTGCCACCTGCCCTCCTCAGTTGCTGGAGAGTGAGCTGAAGCAGTGCCCAGCACACAGTCAGATGAAGAGACACCAGCAGGTGGGCATCCTGCCACTTTACTTTAAAGGGCTTGGGGTTAAACGCAAGCAGGAGGACAGCTCAAGGGTCTCCGCCTTGCCAGTGTCCCTGAGTGGAAAAAGGATGGTATCAACCAGTCCCAGTAGACAGCTGGCAGTAGGACAGCAGATTGAGGGGAATTCTGCCAAGAAGTAGCAGCTGGGACTACACAGACTCCACTCCCCGAGGGGCTCAAATCTGGTACCTCAGGGCCTTAGCTACAAAAGATGGGAAGCAGGTCCCTGGTCTGTGATCAGCAGCACAAGCAAGCAAGTGGCCTTGGCAGGCGGCAAGACAAAAACCCTGCTCTTGCCCCATAACAATGACGTGGCCAAGATCAGCCCCACAATCAGCAGCAGAAGCTATTACTCACTCGGTGAGGTTGTTCAGTAGTAATGCGAGCTCTGACTGTACAACTAACACAGAACTGGGAAGCCAGAGAAAGCTCTCTTGAGGGGTACTTTTCTTTAGCTCAATGTTATAATAGTGGTCTATGACAAACCAATAGCCAACATCATACTGAATGGTCAAAAACTAAAATCTTTCATTGTAAAATCAGAAACAAGACAAGAATGTTCACTGTCACCACTCCTGTTCAATATGGTTCTGGAAACATTAGCCAGAGAAATTAGTCAAGAGAAACAAAAATAAAATAAAAGGAAAAACCCAGAAAAGGAATAAATTAAGTTGTCATTATCTACATAGATGACATTATCTACATACAAGAACCAAAAACTCTACCAAAAACTTATAAATTTACTAACCAAATCTAATAGCATAGCCGGATTTAAAGTCAACACTAAAAATCAATAGTATTCCTGTACAAAAATAACAAATCCACTGGGAGAGAAATTTAAAAAAAAACTTCACCTTTTATGATAGCACTGAAATAAATGAAATACTTAGAAATATATTTCACAAACATTGATTTATAAAAGATCTTTTACTTAGAAGAACTCTATGTTGAAATCTACAGTACTCTGACAAAGGAGTTTTGTCTTTGGTAGGAAAAACCAATGTAGTAAAACTGCCCATATCTCCAAAATTATTATGTAGATTTAGTATGATCCCAATAAAAGCTCCAATGCTAGACCCATGGAACTAGAAAACAGACTCCTAAAATTCATTTGGAAACAGAAGAGACCTAGAATAACAAAGACAGGGCCAGGCAAATAGCTCAGCAGATTAAAGCACCTGCAAGCAAGCACAGGGGCTGGTGGTATTTAAATCCCCAGGCCTACTATACCAGCCCTTGCCCAACCCCTCCTCCCAGGCAATTGAGACTGGGCGTGGTGGCACATGCCTATAATCCCAGCTCTTGGGAAGCTGTAAACAGGTGGATCATTATGAGTCTAAGCTAGTAGTGAGACTTTGAACACCGATAGACCCTTCCCCCCCACAAAAAAAAAAAAAAAAAAAAGAATAGCAAAGGCAATTTTAACTAACAAAGAAAAGGCAGGGGCATCAATCATAATCCCTGACTTGAAACTATAATATAAAGCTCCTGGAATAAAAAAGCATAGTGCTGGCAACACCCAACACACACACACACACACACACACACACACACACACACACTGATCCATGGAATAGATTAGAAGATTCAGAAACAACTTCACACACATTCAACCACATCGTCTTTGATAAAGAGACCAAACACATTCTTGGGGGAAGAAAAAAAGCCTCTTTAATAAATAACTCTGGAAAAATTGGCCTTCCATATGACAAAAACCAAAACTAGACACTTGTCTATCACCATGCCCTGAAAAAAAATACAAGTGTATTAAAGATACAAAATTAAAACTGAAACACTAAATCTGCTGAAAGATAGAATAGGTAGAACATTTGAAAACATAGGTATAGGCAAAGACTTCATGAATAGAACCCTAATGGTACAGGAAATATTGCGAAAAATAAACAAGTTGGACCTCATCTCATAAAAAAGCTCTTGCACAGCAAGGAGCATCGCTGACATAACGCAAAGTTAATACATACTGTGAGAAAAAGATCTTAGCTAGTTGTTCTTCAGACAAGGAACAGCTACAATATATAAAGAACTTTTAAAAAAACATACCCCTATTTAGTTAAAGAACCAACACATAC
Organism: Myocastor coypus; assembly: GCA_004027025.1. Lineage (NCBI taxonomy): Eukaryota > Metazoa > Chordata > Mammalia > Rodentia > Myocastoridae > Myocastor > Myocastor coypus. Next base: position 71,410 of record PVJA010003637.1, read on the forward strand.
ATAGACATCTGAAATGAATATGTACTTTTTGGACAAAGAAGTACAAATGCAAATATATGAAAAAATGTTCAACATCACTGATCATTTGAGAGATACAACTTAAAACAATGCTGAGATTCTGTTACACCCCAGAAAGAATGGCTATCATCAAGAAATAAACTGGGACCTGGGGAGATAGCTCCAAGACACAAGTGCCTGCTGGGCAAGTGCAAGGTCGTGAGTTTGAACCCCGGTCCCACCAAAAAAAAAAAAAAAAAAAAAAAAAAAAAAAAAAAAAAAAAAAAAAAAAAAAAAAGAAAGAAATAAACCAATAACAAATGTTGGTGAGGTTGTAGAGAAAAAGGAATCCCTCTCCACTACTCATGGGAGTGTAGGCTAGTGCAACCACTGTAAAAATAAGCATGGACGTTCTTCAGAAAACTAAGACTAGAGGTTCCATTTTACCTAAATCTTCCCCTGCCAAGTATTTTCCGAGAGTTAAAAACATCATGGTGCAACAACATATGCACATCGATGTTTGTAGCAGCACAGTCTGTAGTAGCTAATCTTGGAAAGAACCCAAATGCTTATCAACCACGGAATAGACAAAAAGATGTGTTTTTAATACAGTGACGTACAGCTCGGCCATAAAGAAGGATAACTGTGAGATATTTGTAACTTAATGTATAGACCTTGGGAGAGAAAGAAAGAGAAAAGAAAAAAATGAGAAAAGGGGATAAAATGAAAAGAAAGCTTTGTAAATAAAGAGGAAAAGAGTGGAGGGAGGGGGTGGAGGATGAGAAAAGAAAAAGAGGAACTAAGCCATAGCATGTACAGGTACAAGTTTCCTATGATGCATATGATCATTATGCATATCTAAATTGCACCAGTAAACAATATAAAAAAGCAAAAAAAAAAAAAAAAAAAAAGGAAAGAAAGAATAAAACAAAACATAGAAACAATCTAATGGCCTGAGAATTTGCATATTATTATACAGATTGAAAAATAATTTCCATAAACTGAGCTAACCTGTTTAAAGGTTGCTAAGCCATTTTGATTCCTTCTCTTCCTGTCAGAATCACTATTCAATATATTATCTGAGAATAGTGTTTTTTCACAGTCACCCATAATTCTCTAGCCACAGAGCTTCTGATATGATATATCAATGTTGGACCTAAGTGTATGCATTTTTAAGAAGTTACCAGGTAAACTAGCAACCTTAGGACTGCTGTTTTAGAGATTGAATAGCTAATGGATAGTTTGTTCAGAAGAAGTCTAATTTAGGTGGCAAAGGAGATTTGTGTCATCCTGCCTTTGTGGGAGAAGTGGAACATAGTTCCAGGGGGCTTCTTAGCTGTAACAGCCACTGATCCTGATCCTTCCCTCCTGGCTGGAGGGGTGCACAAATGGTCACTGTGCTATTGAGTCTAAAAGGAACTCATGTGCCAGGTTCCAGCAGGCCAGTCTGTCACTCAGGGCACACTGACTGAGGGTCTCTGATCAACAGCCAGTGAGTGTTGGAGACCAGCGGACATCCCCAGGCAGGACTGTGATGTGGAAAGCTGGATCCTACTCTCCACCTTGTCTGAACCTCACACATGTAAAACTGTGCATCTCTCGAGGGTCGATTTTGCTCTTCCAAGACTTGCTGTGCCCCTGGCTCCGACCTGCCTTCATCCCTTCCTCCCATCCCCACACCTCTCTGCAGATGATGCCATATGGTGCAGAAAAGAGAGGAGGGGAAGGCAACCACTAGGGTTCTGTAAATGAGAGCACAAAGATGATTTTGTGTCCCTGTGGCCCTGAGCAATGCCCTCTGTCAGCTAGATCTGCTCAAGGTAGAGCTGCAGGTGGTGGCAGGGGACTTAAATTCCTAATAAAGGAAGTCTCTGTATCTTCCTTCTCTAGTCTGCTTCAGGCCATGGGAAGGCAATTAAATGCAGATAAATTGTATGGGGAGTTGTTCAGCTAGCAGCTGTTTCCTATTGATGCCACAATTTGGAGTATCATTAGCTGAGCAGCAAAAAGCTAAGGAGACAAGAACTTAGGAGGAGCTTTCTGGATAAGCCAATGTTGAAAACCCAGTGCTTGCAGCAGTTGACTGCTACTGCCCTATATCTACATACTTTTAGGATACATGTCAGCAAATAGGAGCCTCTGGTCACAGTGCAATATCCAAAAGGAAAATATAAATGGCTTTCAAAGTGCTTTAGTGTATGAAACATGTCCTCACAAAAAAGCCAGCTATTCAGATTGAGAAGCAAAAGTTGAAGCTCCGTGTGTCTTACATTGCTGTGAGATTTACCAGGAGTTCAAAATCAAAGCTAGTGCAAGGCATAAACTATATACAATGATAATGAAAGGAAAGGAAGAAAAGAAAGCTCCTGTGTAACCAGAGAATTGCACCACTGCTGACTGCTGTGATGCTGAGGATTGAACTGCTCAGATGAAGAGGAGCCCTGGGGAGAGGGACAGAGCCATGGCTTTGAATCTAGCTCAAGGAAGCGCTGGAGGCCGGGACAGAGAAAGCAGCTTGCACTGCCATCTTGCCTCCCTGGATGACCTAGGGCCGGAAAGGAAGTCAATGCTGGCCAGAGACTCAAAATGACAGAAGATACTGATGTACTACCCTGTTTAGCAGTTTTTTTTTTTTTTTTCTTATCAGTGGCTTTCAACTCTGACTGAATATCAGAATTATCTGGAGAGCATTTAAACATTATTTTTTGCTACTTAGGCAGAGTGCAGGGACAGGAGTTCAATCCCCAATCCACAGTGTGCTGTGTTAGCCTCCCCGCTGGGGCACATAGAGATGGCGGTTGAGACTGGGCTTGGTGGCACACACCTGTAAGCCCAGCACTAGGAAGGCTGCAAACAGGAGAATGACTATGAGTTCAATCTGTGTAGTGAGACCCTGTAGACTCTGTACTAAATACATAACAAAACAAAACCTTAAAAATTATTTTCTGGAACTATGCCCCAGAACAATGAATTAGAATTTGGTAAGAGTCAAGTATCAAAGTTTGTTTTTTTTTTTTTTAAATCTGTCGGGTGTCGCAAGTTCAGGACTGTGGCTATAGAATGCTCCAGTTGACTAACTCCCAGATTCTTGGTGTATTCCAAGGTGCTTTACGCCAGTGATCCATGTGGTCAGTTAAGACCCGGCACTGAGTTCTCCCCACTGCCTATCTCTAACTGTTCTTTCTAAATTATATACACTTCCTCAAAATAGGGATTAATTGGAATCAACTAATTTATACTTCAATAAACAATGGAATATCTTCAAAACCCACAATAATATCCTATCCTACTTCTTTGGCCACAAATGTCTTTGCAAAGTAAACTTCAATCCTCAATACCATCATCAAATCCAAAGACTGCTTCCTCTATTTTCAATCTGCTCCTTGGCTTCAGCCCTAGTCTCAAGAAACACAACAAAGCAACAAAAAGTCCTCATTTATCTCTTCAAATAACTTTTAGTATTTTGATACATTGATATTAAATAAGGCGTTAATTCTGATTCTTCCCAGAAAAATAATACCAGTCTTAGATCCATTTTCCCACTTCATCATTATGTTCTTATCCTATTTTTTAAACCTCATTCAGAAGTGGCTCTTCCAATCAAAGGCAGGCCATTAGTAGAGATCTTTAATTAACTGTAGTTAAGTTTCTTCCAGAACACTGTACTCCTCTGTCTCTCTGTAGTGATGATTTTCCTCTCAGTTTTCTTTTTCTTACAGTCTTAAAAAAATATTCCCCTGTGGAAAAAGCTTTGACAAATGCATCAAAATAAAAGAGAACCTGCCAAGTGCCCAGAGGGGTGGTAATTATTTAATAAGTGAATGGAAAAAATAGCCCAGGTACAGATTTCAGGGCTGCTAACAGCAATACATTCCAAGAAAGGTGCACATGTCACAGCATTCTGAATACCACCCAGGGAACGCTGTGCTATTTATTAGAAACTCGGCTAGCAGCCACTTCCAGGAACCCATAGGTAGGTTATTCAATCTCTACTTTTCTCTTTGCCCTGATTCTCTAATGTCTCATGGGGGAAACCAATTTGATTTGAATAAATGAATAACTTGGTAGAACTCTTGAAAAAGAATCAGTCTTCAGGAATCACTCCCAGTTATCTAGCTGATCCATCTCATTCCCAGTTCAAGTTCAGTGACAGATGGTCTTATGGAATAAGCCCTAGGTCTTAGAAATACTCTTATTTCAGTTTGCCTTCTTCTCTTTCATTAGGTGTTGCTTGTTCAGAGAGGAGCAAACAACCTTGTCTGGAAGTTAAGTTCTCACCTTGGACAGGAGAGTAGGTTTAGATGTCCGTGTAGGCTTATTGTTGACTCATCTTAGCTATCTTACAGTGGAGACCCATCTGAGGGAGACTATCTAGAAAAAGCACACACGAAACAGGCCTCAGCTTCATCAACCACCTCACAGGAAGACTATCTTCTGTCTTCAGCATGATTTGCATTCATGAGCCTGGGAATTCCAAGCTGGGATTTCTTTCCAGCACTACTCAGGAAATTTGGATTCTCCAAATCTCCTAATTTTGAAAAAAAGAATCAATCAGAAAATCAGGAAAATGGAAACATTACAAGTCCCCTTGAGGGGGAAAGCTTGACAAACTGTACTCAGTATTACTCGTTTGAAGGAAACTACTGGCTTTGAGCAGAAAACGAGAGCAGGAATACTTGACAAAAACAGACGGTGGGATGCGCATTTCCCAGACACAGAAATCAGGGCAAAGACAATCACAGCCGAATGAGTCAGTTTCCCCTTGTAGCTGTTGCCACATGCGCATGTTCCCTGAACCCTGCCTCCTGGTGATAGTGAGTCATTCTTACAAGCAAAATGGGTATCAGTGAACATAGGATACAGCACGCTTTATACAAATCCTAGGGTCATGTTCTAAGAAATAACAATTTTTGCAAACACCATCGGCAATGTTGAGATGATTCTGTGTAGTGTCATTAATCTTGTGCAGAGATCTGAACACTCCATTATTGTAATATTATCCAATAATCTTTGCTGGCATTTGCCAGTTTGAATATTGCTATAGGCTACAGATCTTTGTAAAGACACTAAACTTAAATTTCCTTATCCTTTTTACTCATTCTTATTTATTAAATTTTTCATATATTCATGATAATGATAAAGGAATATGAAGAATGTTGGAAGTATTTTTAAAACCTTGTGGTTTTAGAAATTCCAAAGAATTCCCAGCACTTCCATTTTCTTATTCTAAATCTGAAAGACCTTCAGGGATTTGGAAACACTGTTATTAAGTTGCACACCCTGAATTTCTTCTAATCTGGTGTCCTTATCTTTACCTCTAAGCCTGGCTATCACCCCTTTATAGCACTGCTGAACTGGCCTCCAAATGGGTTCTCCTCAGCCTATTCCCTGTACTGAGCCAGTGAGAACACACAGATGCACAAATTTGTTCATTTCCTTTTTCTATTTAAGAAATTTAATGGTTGCCTATCTTTAAAAGTGCTCAATTTCATTAGCAACCTGAAAAATGAGATCAAAATTAGAGACCAGAATATGCTCATAATATTAGCCAAAAGATATACAGACCTGGCTCCACGAAGGCAGAGTCAGAATCTGGTTTTGCTCACCATTTTACTCATGAGCATAGCACAGTGCTAGACAAGTAGTAGGGATTCAGTGGCTGGATGTAGCTGAAGTATGCAGGCTTGCAGAGCTGGCTTTACTGTGTATTTGGGTAAATAAACGAAAGAGAAAGGCAAACACAAGAGTTCCTATTCTCTGATATTACACACAGTGTACCTATCTCTATCTTATACACTGACAAAATAGAGTGTCTTCTCCAGAGCTTCCTGGGCATTGTCCAGCATGATTTTTTTTTTTTCCTCTGTGAGGCTGACATTCAAATGCTTCTTCATTTGTTAAATTTCTTCTGCCCTAGTTATTTTTTATTTTTTTTATTTATTTTATTTTTTTATTTTTTACCATTGAGACATGATACTCAACTCCCATAACCCCCAGGAGGAAAGGTTTGCTTTGGCTCACAGCTTGTAGAGGTTCAGTCCATAGTCAGCTGGCTCCACATCAGAGAAGCATGGCAGAGGGTGAAGGCACAGGAGAAAGAGCTCACGGCTTGGAAATGGGAAACAGAGATCAAGGAGGGAGATGGACCCACCAGACATACCCCGGTGACCTGCCTTCTTAGACCGGATTTCACCTCTCAGTATCACAGTTCTCTATAAGCTTACACACGGACTAAGCCACTGATGAGTTTTGCATACCTTTGATCCAATCAGCCTCCCAAAGCTCTACCTATGAGCTCATGACTTTTGGGGGGCATCTAGATTGAATCATAACACCTTCTTTCATCAAAATGGTAAAATCTAATCTCAGGAGCCCCAAGTTTTTTCATCTTGAAACTAACAACATTGTATAATAGGTTTGGGATTTCTACCCTCCTGAAACATTTTCAAGCTATATCAAATTATACAAAATCCACTCAAGCATAGCCTAACATTAGTAACACCTTTTGTACCTTTTGTATGAGAGATTCATAAGGAAGTAAGATAATACATGGATTTTTCTTTGAATCTTATAGCACAGTGTGAAATTTAGATGAATAAAATACCTCGTGTCTTCTAACTCAGGAATGACACTGAACACAAATAACACAGAAATTTCTGACAGGGGCTGGTGAGATAGTTCAGTGGACTAAAGGGTCTGCTTAGACAAGCTCAGGCAAGCATAGAGACCACAGTTTGACTTCCAGCACCACATGTTGTGCTAGCCCTGCCCCCAGGGCAGGCTAAGCTGGCCACAGAATCCGGGCAAAGTGGCTCATGCCTGTAATACCAGTGCTAGGGAGGCTGAAAGCAGGAGGATTACCACAAGTCCAAGCTGCGTAGTGGGACCTTGCAACAACCAAATACAATGAAATAAATAAATAAATAAATAAATAAATATTAAAAACAAAAGAAAAATTCCAGACACGTGGAAATTTTTATTTGGTTTAATGGTAACGATTAAGATTAAGGAATAATTTCAAAAAAGTACTCCATAATTCACAAAGCATTATGTAGCATTAGTATCCAACATGATTAAATCCATTTTATAAGCACAATCTCGAGTTCAGCTTTAGGAAATTTGGAGAGATGCTCTCTGTCCTGCCTCTTTGCCCTACTTTGGAGCCTCATAACTTACACTTAACTTCCATATCAAGGTCTTCATTCTGTTTAAAGGAAGATGGAAGATGGATTTTCTTTCTTTCTTTCTTTCTTTCTTTCTTTCTTTCTTTCTTTCTTTCTTTCTTTCTTTCTTTCTTCCTTTCTTTCTTTCTTTCTTTCTTTCCTTCTTTCTTTCTCTTGAGACAGGTTCTTGCTATGCAGTTCAGGCTGGCCTTGTGCTCACTTTTGTAGGACCCAGGCTGGTCTTGATCTGACAGCGATCCTCCTGTCTCAACCTCCCCAGTGCTGGGATTACAGGCATATGCTACCGTGCCTGGTTCTGGGATCAGCAGGTCATGCTGGGCTGGGGATTGAACTCTCTTGCCAGGTAGATGCTTTATGCCTTTGAGCTATCTTATCAGCCCCAGGTTTTAGGACTAAACACAGCTGACTTTGTCTTTGATTCTTGTGCATGTGTCAGCCCAAGACAAATGTGACTTCTCTGTACTATAAACGTGTACTAATAAAAATATAACGTAAAATAAGATTCATAATAAAAAGCTCTTACAAAGCTAATTAATTTCTTCATTGTTGTCAGCTTTAGTTTCTGCATCTATAAAATTGTAATGATGATGTCTCCCTATCAGGAATATTTTTGAATATTGAAGAAGAATCAACAAGGCTACTTTCTGTCTGGCTTGTAGCAAGTGTAAGATATTTATTAACTCCTTGTTTTACTTTCCTGGGTAACACCAGTTCATTAAAAAGTTCATCTTCACTAATAGGAGAAGGCAAAAGACAGAATCTCCTGGTGAGGAAAAGGGGGAGACAGCACTTGGGTGAAATATCAAGTGATAAGACAGAGGACCACACAGGAACCCAGCAGTGTTTCTTAGCTACTTTCTCAGCTACTGGGTGATGGAAGAAGTTGCGCTGACTTGCTAAACAAAGAACTTTCTGTGAAAGAATGTTTTAGGAACGTGATGATTTTCCAGGTCTCAGAGTCACAGCCAGTCAGAATTTGCACCATCCTAGGTTTGGGTGGACCACTAGAACAAATTCTACGAGTAAGGCCAGAAACAATGGAGATGTCAGCTGGGGGCTCCAAATCACCTACCCCTTGAGCCTTGAGTTTCAGTCTAAGAGTTTTCCTTTTAGCCCAAGACCTGTAATAAGAGCAGTCTTGGCAGATGCTTACTAGGAGACTTTTGAAAAACTACTGTGTGCCTTCTGTACAACGATGTACGAGTGAATGAAGTTGACTCCCCACTGCTCTATCCTGTTGGTCTGCAGGACAAACCTCCACCCATAGCAGTTCATACATTAGGCCCAAGGAACACGTCCTTTGGCTTTAAATCCAAAACATTCCTACTGCATTAGACATCTGCTCCTGCATCTCACTTTTCAACGTAAAGGGAACTGATTGTTGTGATTCCAGGAACTATTCCTCCTCTGGCTTTTGGTCTCTGGCTTTCTAGTCACACTCAGGTCCCCGCCTTCAACTTGGGCACTGCCAGCATGCTGGCTGTTGGCCTAATGGATTTCAGGCCATCCTCACATCGGCAAAGGATGCATTTATTCTGTGCCCACTCTCCATCACTTCAACATAAACAACAAAAGTTGGTTCATTTCTGCCTTGACTCACTAAAAGAAGTGAATCAGCAGAGGCTTTGATCTGACACAGAAGACTCCTAGGTATAAAAATGTGAAGTCCAGGATTTCCCTGCATGGTTCCAATTTCAAATGTCATAGTTGATCTCTACAGCAAGAGTTCTAAATTTGAACTGTGAAAACAGTCATGATAGTAAGGAGTAAGAGCAGGAAAGTGAATGTAAAACTGGCTCGGGTTAGAGATGTAAGTGATGAGAAAAATCCTTGCTTCAGTGCAAGCCAGATGCAGGGATAGCTTTTGGCAGCAGTCTGCTCACTGTGCTAACCCCAAGATGTGCACTCTTTTCTATGTGTGGCTTTCCTGCCCTCTAGTGTCGCAAAGCTTGAACAACATCTTGTGTCTAAAAACTGATTTTATAGTCAAAGCTCATAAAATGTTAGAACAATGTCAGAACAAAATAAAAACCTCACAGACAATCTAGGGAGCATCACTAATTATTGAACAGGAATGAAGTTAAAGACCAGGCAGTGGAGGACTTGCTCAGTCTGCCTCAGACAGCCTAGCAAAGATGGATCCCTCCTTCCCTGTGTTCCTTCTGTTACAGTGTTAGCCGAGCCATTCTTGCCATGGATGGCAGCACTCACCTCTGATTCCGGTACTCTGAGAGACTGAGGCAGAAGAATTTCAAGTTAAAGCACAGACTGGGCAATTTAGCAATTTAAAGAGACCCTGGCTCAAAATAGAGAGAGGCTTGGGATGTCATTCAGTGTCAAGGTCCTGGGTTTCTGTGGTACAAGAAGAAAAACTAGTTCTTCCTTGCCTTGGATATTTTTTTTTTCTCTGTGGTCCCCAAGGACAGATGGTTACATCACTTTGGGTCTTGTACCAGAGTTTTTTTTTTTTAACCCAAGACTTGTCCTGAAGTCCTTTTCTTAGCTCCTAGAAGCAGGGACTGGGGAGATAGCCCCATGGCACAAGTGCCTGCCTGGCAAGTGCAAGTCGAACCCCAGTCTCACAATAAATAAATAAATAAATAGCTTCTAGAAGCAAAGGAAGGCTTGCTTCTTGCTCATAACTATATTGAGTGCTTTGCACAGAATTTCACAAATGAATAAAAGTTGAATATATCAATGAATGAATAAGAGATTTATTTGTTGAATTATTTGCTTAACAGTTACTTAATTGTGGTCAATTGCTAATTAATTCCTTGTTAATTAGGTATGGTTGTTGTTACCCTTCGTGGTGTATGTATACAGTTCGTTAAAAGTGTAGAATTTAACAAAATGTACTCATAAAACAACTTTCTGCTACCGTCCTTTCATTTTGTCCTTTCTAAAATGTATTTAGTACAGGGTCTACTCTCACTATGTAGATCAGATTCATAGTGATCCTCCCGTTTTCAGCCTCCAAAGCACTGGGATTACAGGCACGTGCCACCACACCCGGTCTCAATGGCCACCTCAGTGCATGCAGGGGGCGGAGCCAGCACCACACACCAGAGACTGAATCCTGGCCACTGCTCTCTGCCTATACAGATGTTTTATTTAAATGTATCAAACCTTTGCTGCATTTTCTGTTTCACACAAATATAAAGATAAAACTTAATGTAAAATACAAATCTGCTTAAAATACATTACTCAAAGAGTAAACAATGTTCGATATTATATGTATAAGTTAAATGATTAAGTATCTTAAATAATATTTGTCTCAAATAGATTTCTATATTTTCTACAGTCTTGGAGTTACATTGATTTTATACCACTTTTCATAGATATTGAACTTCTGAATCTAAAATTTATGCAGACAGGGGAGATAGTTCAGTGGTCTAAACACTTCCTGGCAAGTGCAAGGACCCTGGCTTGGTCACTGGTACCGCATGCCATGACAGCCCCAGAGCCCGAGTGCAGTTTGCCTGCTGCTGAAACCAGGAGTGCTGGCACATACCATAATCCCAGTGCTGGGGACGCTGTGTAAAAAGGATCACTATGAGTCTGAGTTGTGTAGTGAGACCCTATACTAAATTAAAAAAACAAAAAGATTAAAATTTATGCAGAATTCAAAGGACCATATATAACCAATGTAGAAAAATAATAAATTTGTAAGAATTTTCCAACTGAATAGCAATAGTTAATTAAGACACCATAGTATTGCACAAAAATTTACAGTGGAATATGATATAATCTCATATATTTCAGGGCACAATTTATGAAAGAAGTAAAGGACCAGTTTGATAGCTCCGTGGACTAAAGCACCTGCTGAGGCAGAGCACAGTGGCCGGGGTTCCATCCCTAGCATACTGTGCTGGCCAAGCCCCCTGGGTGTACTGAGGCAGTGATTGAGACTGGACAAGGTGGCACTCGCTGTAATCCCAGTACTTGAGAGGCTGAAAACAGGAGAATCACTACAAATCTGATCTACTTAGTAAGACACTGTAGACCCTCCCCTAAACACAGAAAAAAAAAAAAAAAGAAAAGAAAAAGGAAGAAGTAATGAAGCATAACAGTGGTAAAAGTCTTTACTAAATGTTTTTGGATTGATAGATTATGAATTGAAAAAAGAAATTTTTATGGATTCCTACTTCACTCCATAAACAAAGGTCAAGTATAAGCAGAATGTACATTTTGCAAAAATGATGCACTGAGTGTTCTAGAATATAGCAAAACAGAATATCTTTATCACTTTGAAATATAGGCAAAGATTCCTTTAAACAGAATATAAACACACAAAGGTAAATTTTGTTGAACAGCTTTTACTTAAAATTATGATTTTCAGCCGGGCGTGGTGGCTCATGCCTGTAATCCCAGCACTTGGGAGGCTGAGGCAGGAGGATTGGTGCGAGTTCGAGACCAGCCTGGGCTACAAAAGTGAGCGCAGGACCAGCCTCAACTGCATAGCGAGACCCTGTCTCAAAAAGACAAAAAAAAAAAAAAAAAAAATTATGATTTTCTAGGGCTGGCCAAATAGCTCAGCAGATGAAAGTGCCTGCAAACAGGCACAGGAACCAGGGGTTCGATTCCAGGGACTGCCACCACCCCCTAGGGCATGCTAAGACCACAATTGAGATTGGGCATGGTTTCACACATCTGTATTCCCAGTTCTTGGGAGGCTGTAAACAGGTAGATCACTACAAGTCCAATATAGTAGTGGGACCCTGAGCACCCTGTAGACTTTCCCCTAAATTACAAACAAAGAAAAAAAAAGATTTTCTGTTTTTGGAAATATACCATTAAAAGATAAAAAGATTAAATCACAGGACGTGAAAATATACCTGAATTTTATATAATCAGTAGAGTGCTGTATGCACGTACAGTAGAAAGAAATCCATAAGAAAAATGACAACTCAAAGTAAGTGGATAAAATTATGATGGGAACCTTTTCAAAGAGATAGGAATGGACAATATATACCAGTAGCGATGCTTAACCTTGTTATTTATTTATTTATTTATTTATTTATTTATATTTTTTTGCAGTACTGGGGATTGAACTCAGGACCCTGCGCTTCCCATGCAAGTGCTTATTCTTTTGAGTGTTGACTTTGTATCCAACTGTGCTGTCGAACTTAATTCTTAAATTCTGATGTCCTTTAGTAGAGTTTATGGGGTCTTCTGTGTACAGTATCATGTCATCTGCAAATAATGATCATTTAACTACTTCCTTTCCTATTCTTATTACACCCACTTTTCTTTGTTGTCTAATTTCTCTGGCTAATGTTTCCAGAACTATAATGAGCAAAAGTGGCAATAGTGGACATTCTTGACTTATTCTTGATTTTAGAGTGAAAAGTTAGTGTTTCATGTTTAGTAATGTGCTGGCTATTGGTTTGTCATCAATAGCTTCTACAAGATTGAATTAAAGGCCTTCTATATATTTCAAATTTGTCATTTTTTAAACATGAATAAGGATTAGATTGTCAAATGATCTTCTGCATCTATTCAGATGATCATTTGATTTTCATCTTCAGTTTTTAAAATATGGCATATTATATTTATTGATTTTCATATCTTGAAACATCTCTGTATGCTTAAGATGAATCCTATTTGGTCATCATGTATGGTCTTGATTTGCTGTATTTTGTTTGCTAGTGTCATATTAAGGATTTTTGCATCTGTGTTCATTAGAGAGATTGGTTTGTACTTTCTCTTTTGGATGAATCCTTCTCTGGTTTAGATATCACTATAATATTTGCTTTCGGGAATGAGTTAGAAAGTGTCACTTCTCTTTTAATTTCACTGAAGACTTCTAGCCTTGGTGGCATTAGATCTTCTCTAAACTTTTGTACAATTCAATCATGAATCCACCAAGCCCTGAGTTTTTCATTGTTGATAGTTTTTATGTTGTTGTTGTTATTATTATCACTATTACTATTATTTATTTGTGTCACCAAGGATTGAACTCAAGACCTGTTGCTTGCCGGGCAGGCAGGTACTTATACCACTGAGCCAACTCCCCAGTCCTGTTGGTAGGTTTGTAATCACATTTTCAATTTCATTGACTGATATCACATTATTGAAAATATTTATATATTATTAATTTGGTTTTGGTAATTCATAGGTGTTAAGGAGTCTGTCCACTTCTTTTGTTTGTCCTCTTACTAAGTACAGATTTTTGAAATAGGTATTAACATTCTGGATATGCACAGGTTCCATTTTGATTTCATCCTTTTCAATCTTTTTACTTTTTGCGGTATCAAGGATTGAACTCAGGACCCTGAGTTTGCCAGGGAAGTGCTTATTCTACTGAGCCATCTTCCTAGCTCCTCATCCTTTTCAATTGTGATTGCTTGAAATTGAGTCTTTTGTTTCTTCTTTGTAATGACAGAATAAACATAACTGTCCTAATAGATATTTTTGGCATATCTTTCTCATATTATTTTCTTATTACCAGTTTCTCTTTTTTCTCCTTTGCTTATTTGCTTTCCTTGTCTACTGGTTTATTTATTTTGGTGTTCTCGTGCATGCCAATTTCTTCTGGTAGATAGGTTCATCACAAGCATTGAGTGTTCCCCAGGAGATGTCTGTTCTTCAGGAATATCTTCTAGATATATACGGTCTGTTATGCCTATCCCAAGAAATTTACTTTTCTGACTTTTTTTTTTTCAGCACTGAGGATCAAACATGAAACTTTGGCTTGCCAGGCAGACATGACACTGATCTATCTCCCCAGCCCTAAGAATCTACTTTTCTTATTTGTTAAGGGTGAAATTTGTGTCAGCAGCCAGTCTTTTGGTACTGTATGGTAATGACTGTGACTATGTACAATCACAGTGTCATTATACAAGGGATAAAACTGATTATAATATGTACCTGGCTAACATGCTGCAGTTAGCAATAACAGTCAGGCATCATAGCACATGCCTGTAATTCCAGCACTTGGGTGGCTGAAGCAGGAGAACTGCCACAAGTTAAGGCCTGCATGCACTACACAGTGAGTTCAAAGACAGCCTGAATTGTGTAGATAGGTGCTATGTTAAAAAGAGAGAAAAAAAAAAAAAGAAAAGAAATAACAATAGCCTCAAGCATAGCATAGCTACTGACAAACTGCAGTAACTGTTTACCTGTAATCATAAGAGCAAATTCTACAGTTATGAAACAAAATCCCACATATACCATGAATTTGTATGCAACGACTTTACCCTGTTCGTTGGGGGATGATATTGAAAGGGGTAAAGGACAAATCAGGGAGATGAATGTGTCAAATAAGGTAGATGCAACGCTGGAGGGAAAAGGATGATCATTGAGGTTTTGGGAAACTGGAGGACGAGGAGAAAAAAAATGAGATGAAAAACAAGGGTGTATTGAACTTAATCAGAATGAAAGAAGAAAATATTTATGTACTGTCTTAGTTACTCTCTCATTGCTGGGACAAGTACCAACATGCAAAACAAAGGAAGGAAAGGTTTATTCAGCTCCCAGTAACTGGTGGTTTCTCTCCATACTCAGCTGGCTCCAAGGCAGAGTGGCACATGGCAGAAGACAGAAGTTCGTGGCAGTGGAAGGCGGCAAAAACAACAAGAGTAAAATGGGAGGAGTAGTGACATCTGTGGCTACAGAGAGCATTATCTGTCTCTCTTATGATACATCAGGCTATCTGCCCCAGGCTGGGAGTATCACCTACAACTATAATCCCAGAACTACTCAGATCCATAATCCCAGCAGTATTCAGACCCATAATCTCAGCCTTGGGTTGTGAGTTAATCACAATCTCTAGAATTATATCTCAATGACTGCATGATGTTTTAGGGGAGAATTAGACACAAACCATAACACATAAATATATCATACATTTAAGAGGGATTTGATGAAAAAAAGATAAGCAGAAGGAAACAAAAAGGTAAGAAACTTAAATAATGAAAAAGAAAAGACACAGAAACAAAACAAAAAAGACAGAGAGCGGGAGTGAGAGCGAGAGAGAGAGAGAGAGAGAGAGAGAGAGAGAGAGAGAGAGAGAGAGAGACCAAAACCCACCCAGAAAAGAAAAGGATAACCAATCAGACAAAGACAAATAAAAGTAGTAAAAGTACCCTGGTGTCTACAGTTTTATGGTAGTATCCAAATCAGATCGCAGAAATATGCTGGAGAGGAATAGGAGAAGACAGTGACTGAATAGGACCTAGGAGAGACTTCTGAGTAGCGAGTCACCTGGGATATCTTGATTGGTTGACATTGACTCCATTGGTTGACAAATGGAGTCTCTTTTTGAGAAAGCATACCCTTTTGATGCGTTCACTTTTCTACATATGTATTATGCTGCAACTAAACTTTGTTCATACAATGAACTCATGGAAGTGGGCATAAAACAATGTGATCAATTTGGAAAGGACAAAGTCCTAATGTGTTTTGCTTAAATTACTATTATTATTATTATTATTATTATTATTTGTTCTTAGGGCTGGGGAGACAGATCAGTAGAATAAGCACTTGCCTGGCAAGTACAAGCGCCTGAGTTCAATCCCCAGTTCATTAAAAAAATTGTTTTGAATGTTTTGACAAGTTCTGCATGCTTACATCTGATAGTATGAACAACTAATTTGAAGACAAAAATATCCAACATAGCAGCCATTGTTGAATTATCATTGTGTTTAGTAACATGCTATATCATTTCTAGTTTTTATTATTTTATTGTCTTTAAATTTTTTTAAAAAAGTAAAAAACAAAAGTCTAGATTTTCTATATCCTCTGACTCAGAAATTTCACTTCATAATTTATGCTAAAAATTATTTAAGGATACATAAAAGGAAAAAATGATTTATCTGCAAGGAATATTAAAGACAGTACTGTCTTCAATAGTGGAATTTCTAAACATGGAAATTACCTTACATTCAAGTAACACATATTTTCATTAATTGTAATATATTCCAAAATATCATTATAAATTTAAAATTTTAAAAAGTGAATTCATGGATTTAAAAAGCTATACATGACAGTTTACATTGCATGATATTAAACATTTTTTCTTTTGGGTTTGATAGTTAATTTGTGTGTTGGACTATATTCAAAGTTTCCTTTTTCTGAGTGTTATAAATTTAAACGATCCAAACCTTCACTTCTATTATTATCCTAATTTTTAATCTTTATCTGATAATACTATATTACTTATGCATTTTGCTAACTCCTGTTCTGCATTTAGTAGTGGAGTGGGGTGAGGGGTCTTTGAGGGCCCTTATAATTAGTCTGGGTGTGAGGATGAGGAGCAGCATGGGATGCTAATGTATAGTATCTCTTCTGTTATTTCACACCTATGTGTCTGGTCAGATAGCGGGTTATCTTATTCCACCTGACCTCACTACACATGTGATTCAAGAGGCCTGTGGTGTGAGTACTGACTAGTTGCTGGCATATATGTGAGAAGAGACATCTTTTACAGGGGGAGAAAATGTTTTCTGGAATGCATTTACACACAAAGCAGCCCGATGTGTGAGTGTCAGGATACCTAGGAAATAATCCAGGTATGGATCTAATCACTTTCCTATAGGTCTTGCCTCTGTTGCTACTGACTACTTTTAATCCTTGAACTATAAATGAAGATTCACCGATATGAAAAATATGATAGTTATAGTTATAGCTCAGGTGGAATTTCTGTTTTTGTTTCATTTTAGAGCTATTGCTAAGTGATGTAGTAGTGCACATAGAACTGTGCTGGTGCTGGCAGGGTCTGAATTTTGGAAGAAAAATCTCTGTTATGAAATAATTTAGGAGCTCTTCATTGACTGAGGACAATTCCCTCACTGAAATTTTGTTTACTGGCCCGTTCAAAACATATTTTATGCTGCTGTTCCCTAGTCATCAATCTACTATTTTACCTGTAGAGATTTGGACATTATAAATGTAAGTATTTTAAAAAATTATTTCTTTGAAATTGAGATACTGGAGCAGGGGAGATAGCTCAGTTGAATAAGCATTTTCCTGGTATGTGAAAGGGCCTGAGATCAATCCCCAGTTCCACAAAAAAAAAAAAAAAAAAAAAAAAAAAAAAAAAAAAAAAAAAAAAAAAAAAAAAAAAAAAAAAAAAAAAAAAAAAAAAAAAAAAGAAGAAAGAAAGAAAGAAGAAAGAAATATTTAAAAGACCTATTGTACAATCTAAAAATTGTTAATAGACTTTATTTTCTCTCATTATTAAAATGATAAGTATAACATTTTGTGTATGTTAATTAGCTTAATTTATACATTCTACAATGTATACATATTTCGAAGTTTCTAGTATATAATAAACATGTATAATTTTTGTCAATAAAATAAAAATGTTTCTGTGGAACATGGACCTTGACTGGACAATAAGATATTTGTTTTATATATTTATAAGGTTGATAGTGGCCTGGTCAAGTAGCTCAGTGGATTAAAGTGCCTACAAGCAGGTGAAGGGGCTCGGGGTTCAATTCCCAGGCCTGCCATGCCAGTCCTGCCTCCTGGGGCACACTGAGATGGCAATTGAGACTGGGTGTGATGTGTACCTATAATCCCAGCTCTAGGGAGGCTGTAAACAGGCAGATCACTATGAGTCCAATCTAGTAGTAAGACCCTGAACACTCTGCAGACTCTTCCTTAAAATACAAAAATAAATAAATAAATAAATAAATAAATAAATAAAGTCAATAGTCACTAATACCCCCCATTTGTAGGCACAAAAAATTGCACATAATTATATACTTGATGAAGCACACTCAGGTATTAGTAGCATCAGTGCATAGTAGACATCTTGCTACACAGACTCTATTCTTCAACAAGAATTCCTCCTACTTTCAATAAATGTGTTAGCATATATTTAAACTAACAAGCTGTTGTCCTTGACAATTGGCTATTGATATGTCAAGACCTAAGGCCTTTTAGGTGGGGCTCGACTCTTGTGTCAGCCTGATCAGCCTGTGGTCCATCATCCCAAGGAGTCCAGTGCTTTCCCCATCCCCCCGAGTGAGCTTCCTGACTTCACTCTCACTTTCCAGCTTGCTCTGCAAAGTGCACAGTTGATACTCCCAGGGTGGCCCCTTTCCAAATGACTGAAGTGGGAAAAACTGAAGCCAAGGTGAACAGTTCTTAATGCTCCTAATTGCCACTTACTGTATCATTACTTTTTCTGTACAATTAATATCCTTTTTGTGAAAGGGCAAAGAAAGTTCATCTGTCTCGCAGTACATCTCAAATTTCTCTACTGGGGTAGTTGGTTCTTAGGGGGCTGTGTACATAGAAGTTACTGGGGACATGTACTTGAATGGGATACGGGAACCTCTGCCTCTTATTTTTTTCATTGCTTCCTTGCAGTCATGAGCTGAACATCAACTTATTCAATATTATGTGCTGCCTTTCCACAGGCCCACAGCAATGGGTCCACTGAACGTGGACTGAAATCTCTCAAACTGTGAACTAAAATAAAACTTTCCTCTCATTAAGTATGGGTAGTTGACTAACCCACCATGGATACTAACATTCTCCATGCGTGAAGGTGAGTTGCTGTGTACTTTACTACTTAATACAGAAGCACAACTCACAGCTATGTAGCCAGTGAGTGGGAGAGGGTGGACTTAAACCCTTCCTAATCCAATTAGCCTACCAGGCTCTACTTCAGGCTCTACTTCTAATCACTTTCATTTGGGTGTACACTCTCCTTTGAGTGGACCAAAGATGTCCTTAGCAGATGGTCTTCAATGTGATTTGAAGGTCTCAGAACCTGAACAGTGTGTTTAGTTTGTATTCTCCTCTAATTTTTTATTAATATTTTCTTTAATAGTAGTAAACTCTCCCATTATAGTTATCCTCTCTCTCTCTAATTCAGAGATTATTTCTGCTCTGTTCTCTTCTCTATCTTTCTGTAGTTGTTCCTCTACTTTAGATGCTATTAATTTAGATATGTCTTTTTTAACTTCAGTGGTTATTTCTTCCCTGGTTTCCTCTATATGTTTCTGCAGTTTTTTTTCCATTTCAGTGTCTATTTTTTCATACATTTCTTTTTTTACTTGATATGTTATCTCTGATCTGAGTTGCTGTATACGTTTCTGCACTTGTCTGTCTACCTCAGAAGCTATCGGTTCAGGGATTTCATCGGCATGATTCTCATTTTCTTATAGGGTAGCGTCTCTTGTATCTGTTACAGATGGGTTTGGGACCTGAGATTGCATTTTGCTCCTTGTCTGTATCATTCTGCGTAGCAGTGACCTGCAGTACTGGGGGACCTCGCTGCTGGGTAGGCTAAGCTTGCAACGAGCCTGGTGTCTGACTCAGGTGGTGGGGGGGCCTGATGCTGGATAGGCTATGTTTGTATCTGACTGAAGATCTGAGTCACATGTTGGGCCTAGCTTCTGGGTCGGCTGCTTTCACAGTGAGCCGGAGAAGATCTAACCAGGCGGGCGGGGTCAAAATACTCACACGAGTGGGTTAGAGACCTCAGGTGAGCGACTGGGATGTGTGACCGGCGTGGCTGAATGTTCAGGTGAGAGGACCCCGATGTTTGGCGGGTCGGCCGGAATGTTCAGGCGAGCGACCAGGACGTCTAACAGGCGTGCTGGAATCACAGTGTGTTTAGTTTTGAAGTACTTACAATTAAAAAATAATTACAATTAAGATAATAAAAGTTCTAGTCAATTTCATGTATTCTCTGGGCCCATCACACCTCCTGTTCATAAGAATTCTATTCAACTACGGCAAACAGGAAATTGGCTTTCTTGCACTAAAGAAGAAAACTGCATATTATTAAATACTCCAGCTCTAAGCCGAAGCTACATCCAAGCCAGTGTGTGTGTGTGTGTGTGTGTGTGTGTGTGTGTGTGTGTGTGTGTGTGTTAGGCTAGGCTTTGGTTTTAGCAGCTGTAATACTCTAACATTTCTGATGTTCTAAGCAGACTAAATAGGGGCATTGGTACATTTCTCTAAAACAGGATTTCTCAAGCTCAGCCCTACTCTTGTTCATGCCGGAAAAAATTGGGAAGGGGGATCTCCTGTTCATTTTATGATGTTTAACATTTCATGATGTGCTGGGTAGGTCTCTACCCATTACAGACCTTACTGCTAACCAAGGTAGTAACAACAACAACAAAATCCTCCAGATACTGTCATTTGTACTATCAGAAATGTCTTTGATGGGGCCCGGCAGGATGGCTCAGTAGTCTAAAGCGCCTGCTTAGGAAAGCTTAGGCGGTTGTAGGGACCGCGGTTCAATCCCCGGCATCACATGCTGTGCCAGCCTGCCCTCAGGGCAGGCTGAGCGGGCCATAAAAATAAATAAACAAACAAAAGTTCTGAAACAAGAAAAAATAAAATAAAAAAATAAAATAAAATAAAATAAATGTCTTTGGTAGAAAATGTATCTCTTTTTAAAAATTGATTTAATTTAAAGATGATAAAAATAAAATGATACAGAATTTCAAAATAATATGATAGGAAATTAACAATAGTTGTTATATTGCATGTTGTTATCTTCAAAGTAGGTGCATAGATTACCAAGTACACTAACTGTTCCTTTCATTCAATTGGCAGGATGATTACCTCAACATATATATATATATATATATATATATATATATATATACATATATATATATACATATACATATATTTTTTCCTCCTTTCCCCCATCCCAATTGATCTTATCTTTTGAGCAGTTCCTTTTCCTTTCAAAATATCTGCTATACCATTTGAATCTTAAAGAGTACTTTCAGTTTCTTACACAAAGGAGATAATAATGATGTTTTCACATGTGAGTCTTATTTATTTCACTTATAAATATGGTTTCTAGTTACATTCATGTATCTATAAGTTTATCTTTTTTAATACTTGAATAATACTCCATTGTATACAAATATCACATCATTTTTATAGATCCCTTGGTTGATGGGAATTTAGATTTTTTCCAAGATTTACTTATTATAAATTGTGTTACCATAAACATGGATGCACATATGTTGCTGTGGTATGATGGTTTTGATCCTTCTATGAAGAAGCCTAGAATTGGCATAGCTGGATTGAAGGGGCCTCACGTCCTAGTTTTTTTGAAGAATCACCACACTGATTTCCATAGTGGTTGTACCTGTCTACCCTATCAGCAGTAGAAAAGGATTCCATTTTCACCACAGTCCCATCAACTTTTTTATTGGTTGATTTTTTTTGAGGATGGCCATTCTTTCTGATGTGAGATGGAATCTCAGTGTTAATTTGTGCTTTGATGTTGAAAATATTTTCACATTTTTACATTTGTATTTCTTTATTAGAGAAGTGTATATTCATCTCAGAAACCCGTTTTGGATTGTGTCTTTGAATTTGGCAAGTCTGATTTTTAAAAATTCTTTGTGTTCCTGATAGAAATTCTTTGTCTGAGGGATAGTTGGCTATTTTTTTCCCAGATTGTGGGTTTTCTTTTCAGTCTGTTGGTGGTTTCTTTTGATGTGCAAAAACTTTTCAATAAGCCGGGCGTGGTGGCGTACGCCTGTAATCCCAGCACTTGGGAGGCTGAGGCAGGGGGATTGGTGCGAGTTCAAGACCAGCCTGGGCTACAAAAGTGAGCTCAAGGCCAGCCTCAACTGCATAGTGAGA
>PVJA010003638.1:0-93005 GCA_004027025.1 Myocastor coypus
CAGCTGGAGGTGGAGGGAGGCGACCCCAGTTCTCCCACAACAGCACTGCCCCGCCTGCGACCTCAGGTCAGGCAGATCCTGTGGGGAAGAGTGGTGGACTCACGTGGACTGGAAGCACCACAGGGAGATGGGGCCCATTCCAGGTAGAGAGCCTGGTCACATGCCTTGTCAGGCCTCCTCCTCTGCTTCTCTTCCCACAACTGCCCGCGAGACGCCAGGGACTTAGTGCAGGCTTTTCTTATTTATTCTTGTCTCCTTGAAGTTTTGCTTATGTGTACTTTCTAGTGCTGAAAGATATACTGTCCTCCTTCCTCCCATAGCTCGCTGTAGAGCTACTCCAGAAATAACGCATTTTAGAAGGAGATTGGTAGAGATGCAGTGTGCACTCTAATTTACTTAGAGTCATCCTTGTTCTGCTGTAGGAACCATCAGTCTTGACCCCTGGGACTTGTCTGGCCTAATGAAGTTTGCTGCAAACATGATTTTTACAGTTTTCTAAGGAGGTTTAGGATTGTTTAGACACAAGTGAAACCCATGTAATGGAGTAGGCATTTAAGAATCTTTCGAAATGTGCCGGGCGTGGTGGCTCACGCCTGTAATCCCAGCACTCGGGAGGCTGAGGCAGGAGGATTGGTGCGAGTTCGAGACCAGCCTGGGCTATAAAAGTGAGCTCAGGACCAGCCTGAACTGCATAGCGAGACCCTGTCTCAAAAAGACAAAAAAAAAAAAAAAGAAATGTAACCGTGGCATCTCCCAGGTTGGGGGTGGAGGTTGGGCAGGGATGGAAGAGGTGGTCCAGGCCTCTGGGAGACCCTGATTGAAGTAGAAGGGAAGTTATTTATTTATTTATTTATTTATTTATTTATTTATTTTTTCATCTCAAACCTGCTTTATTGTAACTGTTTTCAGAGTTGCTAGGAACTATATTAAGTAGAACTGCTGTATGCTTTCCAAATCTTATTACATCTCACTCTAATATCCCAGGTTTGTTGTTATTAGCTAACTATAATATCGATGCTATCATGAATCTGGATTCCTTTTTTGCTAAAGCCAGACAATTCTGTAAATTCATTTTTCAAAATTCTAAACTTTTGCTAAAAGGAAGGTAAAATTATTATTATTACTATTATTATTATTATTATTATTATTATTAATTTCTCTTTTTGAGACAGGCTCTTACTATGCAGCTCAGATTGGCCTTGAGCTCACTTTTGTAGGCCATGCTGATCTCAAACTCACACTGATCCTCCTGCCTTAGCCTCCCAAGTGCTGGGATTACAGGCATGCACCACCACACCTGGTTCCAAGGAATGTATAATTCTCAGAGCAAAAACTAGACAAATGACGAGGCCCTGTCCTGCTTATCAGCTCATCCCTAGGCCTCAACAGAGCTACCATCCCAGAGGTCATAGAACTGACTGGTTATGGCAAATGATTATTATCCATATATCGAAGGGAAGTTATTTAGTATAGTGAGCATGAACAGGGGTTGGCAAACTTTATCTGAATCAGGTCAGACAGGAAATAGTTTAGGCTTCATTGGTTATATGGTCTTTGTCACAACTACCTAACTCTGACTTTGGTGCATAAGAGAAGCCATCGACAACAGCAAATAATATTTGAATAAAATCAGTGGAACAGCAAAGCTATGTTCCAATAACATTTTATTTATAAAACCAAGCACTGGGCCAGAGATGCCTGTGGGCTGTACAAACTTTGCTGACTTCCATGTAGGACCTCACCTGCACCAGCCCCCTGCGCATTTACTGTCCAGGTAGTGTCTCTAACTGGACAACTTGCAATCCTGCCAAGCCTCAGATGTCTCATCTATAAAGTGATGATAGGAATATTCTCATGGGGTCATTCTAAGGTTAAATGTGCCAGGGCTTCCTTGGGACAGAGCCTGGAAGAACTCAATGCATGTTAACTATCACTAGTAAGCCAACCCTATTGGAAGACCCTCTGGTTTGGACGCACAGTAGAACGACAGCTGTAAAAGCAGAGAAATGGAACCTTAAGCCAGAGAGCATCGCAAAGAAATTATCTTCCAAGTAGGAGATTTAAGCAATGCTCCTTTGAAAGAGGGCATAAAGACCAGGTGGGCTTTGGAGGCTTTCTCTGCCACTTCCCACAGACTACTGTAGCTGACTGGCTTCTCCTCTGCTTCTACTGCAATTTGGCAAACCTCCATTAGGGTCTTTGGAGATACCTCAGGTAACATGATCAACACGCCCTCCACAGGGATCCCCAGAGAGCAATAGCAGCCAGCGTCTCTTTTCCTCAGGTCTCAGGAGGCACAGCATGGCAGGGTCTTGTTGGGTCATTAGTGAGTGTTGCTACTGCCTATTTTTCAGTGTTTAGCAGTCAATAGAGGTAAAGCAACAGCTCTGCTTGTACAGCCATAAACTCTGCAGAGCCATTCAGTTTAGACGGTGCTTTGGAAAGACTTTGCAAAAAATGCTGCTCCATTCTCCTCTTTTTGCTGCAGTTCCTAAATTGAGTGTTTAATATTCTGAGTATCTGCTGCGTTTCCTTCTAAGGGTCAAGGACTGATCCCTGTAATCCTTACAGGTCCAGGACATTCTTGAATAACCAAGTTGCCTGCTGATGATTAAATGAACAATTGTGTACTCACAGAATTGAAAAACAAGTTGAGACTCCAAAATTGTGCAAATCCAGCTTGGCATTGTGATGATGGATGGAGGCCTTGCTACCACGCAGAGACCCAGATGACCAAAGCGAGAGTGAGCCAGGCAGCAAGCGCTCCATCACTCCTGCAGCAGGCCTTCTCCAGTGCCTTTCTGGCACAGTGCAAAAGGGTAGTGCCAAACAGGGACACACCTGGCATCCACCTCAATTTTAAAGACACAGATCAATGGACCCTGGCACCTGGTTCATCACTTATTTGAATTGCTCTTGAGAACCCAGGGCGAGGAAAGCCAGCAGAGCCTGCAGCACAATGAGCTGCTGGCCTGGGCCAAATGCTCTTCAGCTGTCAGCCTCTCCATTGTGGTGAGTCATCTGGGCCAGATGTGGGCGGGCTGGGGAGGGAGCCTCTACCCAGAGTGCAGAGGGGTGAGGGCCACTGCACCCCAGCAGTCTGTGCAGCTTGGGCAGTGCTCCTGCTCACTTCTGGCTATTTACAGAATCAGAGATGTCGCAGAACCAACTGGAAGTGGAAGAGCTGAACACACGCGCAAGTGTAGAATTAGATACTGAGCTCGTTGGACCCCCAGCAGTATCCAGGGTCCTTCCTGCCAGAGCATGTCCATAGCTGAGCTCCTAGATGACATGGCAATTATTACATTTTAATTACTCCCCCCAGGTCACCAGGTGGCTCTGTCACTGGCTCGTGCCATTTCCAAAAGCAGCCAGGTCTTGCTATGTTGACTTTCCTCAATTTCAGAATTCTTTCTTCTTTCACAGGACCTTTGCACATGCTAGCTCTAATAATTACAGCTCTGCTGGGATTTAAATGCTATCACCAGTCTCTACCAGTTGTTTAACTAGGTAAAGCACTCACCTGGGCTTGACCTTCATTTTTGCATCCATAAAAATGGCCACCAGAATAGTGTTGACTTCACTGAATCTCTGGGGGGATTAAGTGAATCTTTAGCACAATTGTTGGTCCTTTTTTGATTCTCCCTAAACACCAGCTCCTGTTATTATCGAAGATACCAGAGAAACACCCTCTGAAGCACTAGTGCGGCTACTCCGCTTTGCTTTTGCTTCTTGCGTTTCTATTTGTACAGATGGAGACTTCCTCTATAGTTGTTCCTAATTTCTTGGTCTCGACCAACTGGCTTTGCAGGCAGAGCGATTCTTTTCTGCTTAGTGTTTCCCTTCAGTCCTTGACTTTTTTTGCAGATCCTAATCTAACCTGGAGGCCACTAGCCGTGTCTCTGATTTAGGCGGTGTCCACTGCTCCAGGAGAGGTAGAGAAGCCGCAGGACGGGCCAGACTGCTGATCTGGGGATAGCGCCACCCACAGGCTGGAAGGGAGGGTTGCAGGGCTGACAGGCTGACTTACACTCGGAGGGCTGCCCCCTGATTCTATTATACATCTATATTAATATTTTAATATTTTCACGTGCTTTTCCTCTCCCTCCTGGTCCCGGTAGAGGGGACGTTCTGTAAGTGCTTTCTCTAATTTGGACTCCTGTCTTCTGACTCTGGGTCCTGAAAAGAGGGACAAAAGAGAATTATGTTAATGAAATTTTTTGCCTCCTCCTTCCTCTTCCCTCCTGTTTCTTCTATGAGATTAGATTACATTTTTGAGATGATCATATTTATATTTTATTTTAAGTGAGATTTTAATTCTAGAAGAAATATAAATGTACGGTTAAAAGGTTACACCCATTAGAAGGTTGTAAGACTTAATAAAACTGTCCTTTCCAAGTTTCTCTTTGTGGAAGGCAATACACTGAAGTCCTTCTAGAAAAGTATTTATCAAGTATTTTTTCAAATATATAATTTATGCAAACATATGCGCCATACATATTTTACAAAAAAATGATATATACTACATAAAGCCTGGCACAAGAATCTTACTTTCAATGAAGTTTTATTTGTCTCCATTTGAAAGATGAATAGAGACTGAAGGAGAAAGAAAACATTCAAAGTATCACTTGTCAACCAGTGGCGACTCTTCTAACATTGATCTATGACTCATTCTTTTCAAGGTAATCAGATTCTGTTATTTCAGAAAAGGTCATCATTTTAGAACTGAAAGAAAACTTTGTTCTTAAACAGTGATTTGATGATACCTGGAATATATAAAATAGTAGGCACTTTAAATAGTAGGCACCTGCCAAAGGCTAGCTATTATTATTTCTATTAGCATACTCGTTAATAGGATATTCTAGAAGGGCAGGCTGCCCAGAATGCATGGATTATTTTTGCCTTTCTCAGAGTTCTTTGTGTACAAGTAGTCTTGTTTATAGCTCTAGATGGACAGTGTTGGGTTCGTACTTGTTTCCCTTTGAGTTGTTCATCTCTTTCTAGCCCCTGTAAGTCTCTGACACATGGGAGTTAACAGGACAGTCTTGCTGTTCTAGACCCCCTTGTGACCATGCAGCTTCCACTCTTAATATAAACAGGTAGCCAGGGATCACCAGGCTTAAGGGAAGCTCAGAAAGAGGAGCCTGGAAATAGAGAACCCAACATATGGAGGGAAGGAAGGAGTGTGGAGAGGGAGGGAAGGAGAGAGGAAGAGAGAAGAGGGGAGCGGGTAGGGAGGGAGGGAGAAGCAAGAAGAGAGATGGAAGTTCTAGAAGATGACTCTGCAGCAGGTCAAGAAGGAAAGTGACAGTATGAGGTGATATCTCAAGGAAAAAGTTTGATTAATATGCTACCTGATGTGGGGCCCGGCAAGATAGCTCAGTGGTCTAAAGTGCCTGCTTAGGAAAGCTTAGGTGGCTTTAGGGACTGAGGTTTGATCCCCGGCACCACTTGCTGCGCCAGCCCTGCCCTTAGGGCAGGCTGAGTCGGCCATAAAAATAAATAAACAAACAAACAAAAGTTCTGAAAGAAGAAAAATAAATAAATAAATAAAATTCTTTAAAAAAATGCTATCTGAGCCGGGCGTGGTGGCGCACGCCTGTAATCCCAGCACTCGGGAGGCTGAGGCAGGAGGATCGGTGTGAGTTCGAGACCAGCCTGGGCTACAAAAGTGAGCTCAAGGCCAGCCTGAACTGCATAGTGAGACCCTGTCTCAAAAAGACAAAAAAAAAAAAAAAAATGCTATCTGATGCGCTGAACTTCACTGAGATAAGTGAACCACATTTTTTGTAAATATATCTGGCTATAAATGAATGTGACATACATAAAATATTAAGCATATCAAAATAGTGCAATCATTAACTCCAGAAGAAATAAAAAGGTCTACAGGTATGGAAATTAAGTCAGTGAGAATTGTATAGTCTTAAAACTATAGACACAGGAGAGTAATTTAACCAAAACTTGGGATATAAATCTACATAGAAGACAGTAGAAAGGGAATCAAGGCCTCAGAGAGGTACAATAAGGCTTATCTTCCAGAGTATGAAAAATTTATTTCCCAAAGCATAAAATTGAAAAAAGCATAAAAGAACTGTAAAACAATACTGTGTAGAATGAAAGTTCCTAACACAATTAAAAATGGAATCATTCAATGATCCAGTGATACCAATTCTAGGTATTTGTCAAAAAGTGGAAAGCACAGTTCTGAAGAGCTATTTCTACACTCATGTTCACTGCAACATTATCCACAGTAGCCAAGAGAGGGAAATACCCAAAGGCAGCCAATGAATGAATGCATAAAGAAAAAGTAGCCTACACACACAGTGGGATATTATGCAATCAGATATTACGACATAAAGCAAATCCTGTTACATTCTACAGCATGGATGAAACTTTAGATATTATAAAAAGTGACATAAGCCAGCCATGAAAAGATGACTATTGCAGACAAATGCACAAAAACAGAGAGCAGACTTGTGGCTGTCCAGGAGCTGCTGCGAGGGGCAGGAAGTGGAGAGCTGCTCAGTGGGTAGGTTTCAGCTTTGCAAGACGGAAAAGTTCTAGAGAGCTCTTGCTTAGCATCCTACGGTTAACACTCCTAAACAATAGAGTTAAAAATAGCTAAAAGGGTAAATCTGGGGTTGTGGTTTTTTTCAACACAATTTGAAAAATGATCAGACTACCAGTTAAAATACAAACAATTCCTCCTATGTCAGTGATAACTTAAGAGACACCACCAGAAGCAACAGCTTTTGGAAGAAGTCACCTCTGGAGAAGGGCAAAAGTGACCCTGATGCTATCTTTAAATGTAAAATGATGTTCTTGCATTGCCCAGAAAGAATAAACATTAAATTTTAAAAATCAATCAAGAACATGACAAAGCTTAAAGTTTCAGTGGAAAAAATATGTCAACGTTGCAATTCAAGAAAGAAATATGTGAGCTAGTGAAAATAGGAAATAGGTACTCAAACTTATGTGTCACTAAAGGAACTGGGTGACACTGTTTTTCCTAATGAGGCAGCATGCGACAATCAAAAATAGCAGCATTCGTTGATGGCAGGGCCTGAATGAAGCACATGGTCCCATCCAGAGTTAGAACAAAGCTCCCATAGGATGGCTGGGAAATGTGTTTTAGGATTTTTCCAAAAGATTAGATTAGAGTAGATTAGATTAGATCAGATCAGATCAGATGAGATCAGATGAGATCAGATCAGATCAGATCTAAAATTAGAAGAGTTCATTTTATCTTATTTGCATTACTGGGGATTGAACTCAGAAGCCTGGGCTTGCCAGGTGGGTGCTTATTCTTCTGAGCTATCTCCCTGGCCTTTATTTTTATTTATTTATTTGTTTGTTGGTTTATTTATTGTCTTTTTGAGACAGGGTCTCCCTATGCAGTTCAGGCTGGCCTTGTGTTCACTTTTGTAGCCCAAGATGATCTCTAAGTCATATTGATCCTCTTGCCTCAGCCTCCCAAGTGCTGGGATTACAGGTGTGCACCACCATACTACTGATAACACTTTACAAAGTAATTATTTTCAAGTATTTTGGAAAGTGAGTTGCCAACATCATGGTACATCTTTGCCAACATCTTCTATACCAGTGCTATTCATAATAATGAAGCTGTAGAAAGAATCGAGCATATAACAGTGAAGAAGTTGCTACAAATTAAAGGATATATTAAAGTCATGCGCACATTAAAATGATGTTCATAGGACATAGGACATTTTTGGTTACCTTGAAAATGCTTATTGTATTTTGTTTAAAAGTAAAGCAAAAATCAAATCACATGATCTGGACTATAAAATAGCAATCATTTAACAAGGTTGTGTCTTAGTTTTGGAACTGCAGGTAATTTTTAACAGAAATAACAAAAATTCCCACTAAAATTTTACTTCAAAGACTTGAAGAAAAGTGAATTTTTCATCAGCAGATTTTCTTGAATGCAGCACCTTCCTCAGCCCACTGTTTCCAATACTGTTTCAGATACTAAAGCACCCACCCGTCTGCAGAAGCTCGAGCCTAGCATGCTCTTGAGGCTTTCTGTTCACCATCTGCATAAGGGAGGAGTGTGTGGACTGTACACTGCTTACCAGACATGAGTAGTGAACTCCTGCCTGGGCCAACCCAAGCATGCATTTACAATATTCCTCCAACTCCTGATGGCCCTGAGAATTGTCTGGCATTTCAGCTGGCTGTCCCTCACAACTGGTACGGTTGCTGCCTAGTACCCACTTGGGTTTGACCATAGAGTTCACTGATGCCCCTCTCGGACTTTGGACTTTGCCCAGATACCTAGTTCTTAAAAGCTGTATTTACTTTCTTTTTTGTTTTCATTTTTAAATTATGTTTAATAAGAAATAACAATGAGACAGTTTCAAAATACACTAGTAGGACAGCCACAATAATTAATACAATGCATATTGGTGCTTCATAGTAGTTGTTTAAAGTACAAGAGGAAGACATGATAACTTTTTTAAATGCTACCTATAATGTATTTACTTAAAAAAAAAAAAAGCCTCTTCATTTGGGCTAATGCCCAGTAAGTATATAAAAGCAGAACAGCAGAGCGAGGCTTAGCCTTAATCTAATGTATTTCTCCTTTTTTTTTCTGGTGGGACCGGGATTCAAACTCACCACCTTGCACTTGTCAGGCAGGCACTTGTGCAATGGAGCCATCTCCCTAAGCCCCTCTTTCTCCCTTTTTACCTTAAAACTTGGGGTCAGACCTCCGCTCACCTTGGCATACAGTTATGTTAATCATTCAGGGAGTGGCCGTCTAAAAGCTGACAAAACTATGCTGCATAGCCTTAAATTTATATAACCTGTCTCATCTGCTTGGAGACTGGGGAGGACACAAAGATAAGAGATTTATAGGGACTATCAACTACGCTTGAGTGCCTATAAGTATCCTGTCATTGCCCAAAACCTGGTCAACTTGGATGTTGGCAGACCTTCACAAACCTGAGACTATCCCAGCAGAAATAGTCATCTATGGAAACTGGAGTAAATGGTGAGGATTTCTCCTGGAGCCATGTCGCGAAACCAGAACCGAGGCACTGGTCATCTAGACTCTAGCCCAGCCCTGCCCCTCAAGAGTGGGGCTGGCCCCTTCATTAGTGGGCGAATCTGATTCTATCAGTGCTGTGTCCCTCCCTGTGTCTCCATCTGAACCCCTCTCTTTCTCTTATTTTATAGTTTCATCTAATAAGTTTGATTATGCCTCCTACAGACAAGTCCTGCATGCTTTTCTATGATAATTTGCAGAACCCGCAGGGGCAAGTTGAAGTGTCTAGTCCTCTTCCAACTCTACTGAAAGACAAGTAGCCTATGCTCCTTAGAAATCCATCCCTTTTTTTCCTAGAAACTTTAAAAGAACTCTGGAATATCCTCTTGGTCTTTTTACTTTTTAAAAAACATTTATTTATTTATTTATTTATTTATTTGGTGCAGGGTGTCACTGTGCAGTGACTCTCATAGTGAGTGTCCTGTCTCAGCCTCCCCAGAACTGGGATTATAGGAGTGTGCCACCATATCCAGTTTTGGTGGCCAGCACAGTGTTCCCTGGGTTCTGGGGCAGGTGTAGCATGTAGTACCATGGATTGAACCCAGGTCGTTGTGCTTGCCAGGCAGGTGCTTAGACCACCAAGCTATCTTCCCAGCCCTATAGTTTTTTTAGCTTTACTGAGAGAAAAGCCTAATCCAGCCACCAAATCTGAGCTCAGAATCTCTGCCCTGTTTCTGGCCACACCCCTCAGTAGAGGTGACTTTGTTTCTTTCAGAGGGAACGCAGGTGAGAAGGACACCGATGTTTTTTATACTGACACTGAGCCAAATCCACTCTGGGTTTGCTTCCCCTCTGCGTTTGCAGTGAGAGCAGGAGGCAGTATCTCTGCTGGACGCCCAGGTGGAGATAGCGACCATTTTTAGAACATATGAGCATACCCCAGGCACCATCTCTGGTTGTGTTCTGATGTCTCTGGGCGTTTTATGGCCATAGGCTTGTCTCAGTTTGCAGATGCACTGCAAATTCCCAGGGGCAGGAATGGCATGGTATTGGAGTCTTTGCTCCACCCCAGATTCCAAGTTCCACACATATGGTTGCTTACCAGCTAACGCTCAGGTATATGCTGCTCCATCAGCGGCCAGCTCTGGCCCTCTAGCCTTGGCTCTAGGACTCATCTAACTGGCAAGGCTGCTCACCACTAGTAGTGAGGTTGTTTCACTTGAGCAGGCAGCCAGTTTAGAGTAGGGTGCTTTTGGACCTTTTTCAAAAATAGTAAATGGACATCACATTCACACATCTGCACATCCTCTGAGTCTCAGCCACCTTCACGTTGCCTTCTCAGATGAGCAGATGTGAAGTCAGGCAGGAAGACAGGCTACCTTTGAGAAGAGAGTTTTATGCAAAACTCTCTCCTAATTAA
Organism: Myocastor coypus; assembly: GCA_004027025.1. Lineage (NCBI taxonomy): Eukaryota > Metazoa > Chordata > Mammalia > Rodentia > Myocastoridae > Myocastor > Myocastor coypus. The sequence goes on from PVJA010003638.1 coordinate 10,428, forward strand.
TCTATTTTGAAACATGGAGGCTGCCGCAGAGTTTAAGAGCACGTCAGGTTGGAGTGAGCATTTCTTGTGACAAAATAGGAGAAATAATTACCCTGTCACTTCCCAGATGACAGTATTATGGAAACCAAACCAGTGACCTGCCTCAGATAGCCTGTGACTAATGTGAACTGAATTAGAAAAGGCATAATTTGCAAAAGAACAAGAGGAAGAAAAAACCAGGACGGCCATAAAATAAACTTTATAAATATTTTCATAAGATGTTTCTTCATGAGTGCCTAATATAACTCTTTCTTTGCTGAAATCCAGAACATAAGAGATGTAGGATTCCAACTACTTAGAATTAGTGATGTATCTTACGCTTTGAATGTTACTGATTTGTGGCAAAAGAGAGCGGCAAAAGTAAAGCTTCTGTTATACTGTTATGAAAGGCAAAACAAAAACCACTTCAACTTGCCAGGTTGACACTGAAGCACCCCCGGCCCTGTGCTGTGGGCTCGAGGTAGGCTCCTCATTACTGCCTTCCAACTGACGTCACAGTCCGATTGCCTTTGACCTCTGGAGTAATTTGAACTCAGATGGTGTTTTGTGTGGAAAGTTCTGTTCTTGGAAATGTCCCAGACTTTTGATATGGGAAAATTTTACTCCTATTACTTAATAACTCCCAGCACACATCATAAAACCTTCATGATGGGGCACTTGGGTTTACTTCACTAAAAATTAATTAGTTTAAAACAACAAAGGAAGTTTATTTTCCACTGCAAGTTGAGAGGGAGAGAAACCAGAAGGGCTATCTTTCCCGGAGGCAGCGGGGAAGTTTGGACTCCTTTCATTACGTGTAGGGATACCAGTCGTCTCACTCCTTTCCTTTCTCACTTTTTGATGCTACTGATCTGGATACTCAGATAGCAGGACACCGGCTTTGGGTCACATTCACCAGGAGACAAGAGGGTGAGGAGTTAGTGGCTCTCAGGGGATTCAGGGCAGAGCTATGGCTGTGGTCTGAATATTCCCACCAAAATTGGGATTGGAATAAACTCCTGTTGTGAAGTATCAAAAGTTGGCTTTTGGATAGGACCTTTGAGAGGTGATAGCAAGACAGGAGACCAGGGGGTGGCCACACTGGCTACCAATTACAAGATCCTGGAATGCATACACAGAACAGTTTCCAAAACCTTGCATGTGGACTTCTTGTGAGAACTGTAGCTTGTTTTCAGTAGAATGATCTAGACCTAATCTCAGCCCTAGGCTCGGGATCCCAGACCCACCTCCTAAGACCCCTGAGTAGAAGTTGTCAAGGTTCCCTTGAGATTTGGATGGTATAAGAGGAAACAGATGGCATAAAGAGCTCACTGTCACGATTTTTGTCATTTTAGCCCACGCTGTGTCCCTAAGGGTATGCTTTTTCATCTTGAGTTTCCCTCTTTTACACAGCCCAAACATGGCCCCTCACTCTTCATTTTTACTTTTTTAGATAATCCGTGTCCCCATTTTTAATTTATTTTGTTCGATTCTTCATTCAAGATGAGAAGAACCTGGAGTCTAACTCTAGAAGGAGCCTGAAGAAACACAAATCCTCAAAATGTTTATCTGGTGAGCCACTTTTAGAAGGAGATTGCCCAGTAACAGTAGGGTCAGGAGGGCTTTGCCCTAGTGTATGGGTTAATCCACACATGGATTGATGAATTAATGATTATCTTAAGTGTAATTCTGTTATGCAAGCCATGGCCCTGTCTCCTGTATGTACTGGTCTTTCCATGTGAGTTCTCTGTCACCTCTATACTCTAGGAAGTCTGCACCAACAAGAAAGCTGTCAGCAGACCCAGTCCTTGACAGTGGAACTCCCGGCCAGCAGAGCCAAGAGTTATACAGAACATTTTTTTCTGTACCAACCAACCGGTCTGTGGTGTTCATTAACAGGAAAAGACATGAGATACCCACCTATACCTTCCTCTTCAGAGCTTTCAAGGACAGGAAGTCTTGTCCAATGATGTAGTTTAAATCTAGATATTCCCCAATAGCTTCATGCATTCGTAAGAGAGATTTTTGGAAAGCCATTCAGTTATAGACCTGTGCAGCTAACCGTGCTTGTAGGAGGTGGGGCCTGGTTGGAAGAGGCGGGTCGTCTGGGAGGGTCTGTCTCCCTTCCTGGCTCCTCCCTTCTCGCTTTGTTTCCTGGAGGCTACAATGAGCAGCTTTTCCTCTGCTCTATGCCTCCACCATGCCCTCCTACCACAGAGCCAGACTACTGTGGACTAAACATGTGAGCTAAAATAAACTTCTCCTACGTTATCTTGTGGCTATTGTGTCCTATCAGCAAGAAGGTGACCATGATTTACAGTCTAGGAGGAAGTGCAGTGGACCAATTTTGTCTTTCCTGTAGGACCATCCTATCTCTCCTTTGCTACCAACTGGAGGGTGAAGAAAACCTGAGATCTGGACGTGGATTTAGCAGGTGACTGAAGTCGCTCCTTTACTTCAGGCTTAGCTACTCCATCTCACCCACGCTACTTCATTTTGCATGGAGCAGAAATTCTCCAGTCAGTGACAGACAAGCACTGGAAAGGCTTTGTTAAAACCCAGACTACTGGGTGCCCCTAGGGGCACAATTTGCTGGATCAGAGTGGGACCTAGGGACCTTGGCTTCCTAGACTATGCTCTTGCTGTGGGTCCAGGGCTGCACTTAGAGAAGCACTGGCCTAGAATCTCAGACACTGTCCTAGTTGTGATACAGCAGTACTTTATTTTTGGTGGTATTAGGGTTTGAACTCAGGACCTTGTGCTTGCCAGGAAGGCACTTATGCTGCTGAGCTGTCTCCCTGACTCGAATACTTTTATTTCTTTTAGAAACTGGATATTCTCGAGTCTCTAGCTGAATATCTTTAAACCTTTACTCTGATTCTTTTTTTTTTTTTTGACCCTACCCCATACTCTTACTCTTGAAGAAAGTAATAACATTGTTAAATTATTCCAGAAATAGATTATGAAATTTGTGAAGCAGCAATAATGAATTCAAAGTTTTTAATCTGTAGAAGAGGCCAAAGAATCTCAAGGAGGAAACTAGCACTGTGTCCTCCACAGAAGGCAAAGACAGCTTCAAGGATAGCAAGAAAAGGCTCCAGAGACAGGGAGTAGGGTTTCTAAGCCCTAAGAAGGGCTGAGGAAATCCTATCCTTAGAGGTCTTTAAAAGACAGCATCAATGACCATCTCACTTGGTCAGCTCAAACCTGGATGAAAGCACAGATATTCAGAAGAGAAATGATTAACTTGATCCACTCTGTCTTGCAGAAGCTGTGCTAAATCACCTGTGACTGGATCTGTGGAGGACAGGTTTCAGAACCCCACTAGATACCAAAATCCTCAGCTACTCAGGGAGCTTATATAAAATGCTATAGTATTTGCACTTAACCTGTACATATCCTTGTATTTACTTTAAATCACCTCTAGATAGCTAATGATATCTGATATAATGTAAATGATGTATCAATAGTGGTATATGGTATTTAGAACATGACAAGAAAATGTTCATATGTATTTAATATGTTTTTTTCTGAATATTTTTGGTCCACTATTAGTTGAATTCACAGATGTGCAGTGCATGAGGAGGACCAACTGCATATCATGTAATTTTAGTCTTATGACAGTGCTCCAGAGTTGCTATTCATAATATTCCCATGTCACAAACAGCTTTTTTTTTCTTTTGTCTTTTTGAGAGAGGGTCTTGCTATGCAGTTTACACTGGCCTTGAGCTCACTTTTGTAGCCCAAGCTGATCTCGAACTCACATCGATCCTCCTGCCTCAGCCTCCTGAGTGCTTAGATTACAGGCATGCTCACAAATTGCTCTTTGAAGAGCTAGGGGACATGAAGATCCTGGCTACTTGAAGGGCAGATCACACTGCAGAATGGGGGTCAAGGAAGCAGAGTGCAGTTTGCCTGTTTCCCAATTTTACCAATATAAGAGAAACTTAGATTTGACAAGGGCTAAACCAGATGGAAGCAGTTTTCCCTGGTGAAGCTGCTGGGGGCCCAGAATGGTTCTATCTCATTGTTTTGCCATTCTTAATATGTGACACTCGTTCTGTGTTGTAGAGGGCTTCAGGGTCTCTGTCATACTCCATTGGTTGGGACTAGATCGGGAAGTCACACATGTTGTAGGCCTTTGGTGAGTGCATGAGGGCAGGGAGAAGGCTCTTCCTTGTCCCACAGCCCCACGTGGCTACACATGAACTGACAGAAATTGGGCATCAAGGATAATCGAGTCACTAACTAGGAAGGAAAAAGTGAGTCAATGTCCCTCTTCAGATTCCAACTCAAGTGCGTCTGTGTGGTGTTGGTCTTTCTCGCTTTGGTTTTGTTTCTGTAGCAGAGAAGCCAACCTCATCTGAGGTTCTCGCCTCATACCTCATCTTTCTACCCTGAGTGTCCTTCCGGTCTTTTCACCACTCTGCTGATGGCTCTATGGCTGTAACAGTGACATAACTGGTAGGTTGGGCTGGTGAAATCGGGGCTGCATAGTTAGCGCTGAGGATTCCTTTTCTCCCAGAGACAGTGTTCCCAGGGAGCTGCTTGCCCTGAAGTGACAGACACTGGCCAGCTGTAGGTCAGCACCACACAGAGAAAGGGCAGCAACTGAGGAGGTAATGGGGCTGAGAACCAGGGCAACACTGGCTGCTGTGTGTAAATAGAATGGCTTGCCTTTGCTCTTCCTGATGAGGGTTGGGTCTTAACCAGGCAGTATGTTGTTGCCACATGTTATGGTTTATGTCTAGTTGTCCCCCCCAAAGCCTCACATAGTCATTGGGTGGGGACTTCTATAGATTGAGACGTGACTCATGAGTAGCTGGGATTATGTGTTTTAGTACTGATGGGATTATTGATCTGAGTAGGGCTGGAACTATGGGTGTGGTCTAGGGCGGATATCCTAAGGCAGAGAGCCTGATAGGAATAGAAAGACAGACAGAGAGACAGACTAGAGCTGTTGCTTCCTGCTGCCCTGTTTAGTTGGCTGCCTCTGCCACCATTTTGTTGCTGTTCTACTGCCATGGACTGGATGCTCTCTATTCTGCTCCACTCAGCCTTGGGCCAGCCGAATATGGACTGAAACCTCCAGTAACTATGAGCTAATAAACCTTCCCTTCCTTCATTTTGAGTGTCAGGTATTTATCCCAGCAATGAATAAAAAGTAACTAAGACACGACAGTACTATCCATTGCTATAACTAATGTCCACAACTTGTCTACTCTGTGCAGCTCATCAGCAGGCTTGCCAGGAGAGACAGGACTTTGAGTGCTGTTAGGAGCCATCTAGAGAAAATTTAGGATTTGAGTATCCTCTGGTACAAGAGGAGAACAGTTTGCTAGCATAAGTGCTGGCCAAACCCCCATGAAACTACGGTGAAGGTGACACGATAAATCCTTATAACTTGGCAAGTACGTAGCACACAATGTCCTGCACATACCAAATACTCGGGGGATTTTAGCTGTGTTATGTATATCACAGCCATTTCTTTAAATAGGCTTTGTTTTGTCGGGGGTGGTGTACTAGAATCAGACTCAGGACCTCATACTTGCCAGGGAGGGGGTGCACCGCTGAGCTGAATCCCCTTTAAACAGCACTTGGATGTACATGACTAGTGCATCTTGTGAGCAAATTCTTCTCTGTCTATGGCCCAGCCTTGCTCTTAGCACTCTGACCATGTCCCAGCCTATTTCTGACGAGTTCCTAGACCTTGTCCCTTAGTCACTGCCTGTGAAACAAGAAAAATAAACATCAAGTCAAAATTCAGTACCAAATACTGCCCATGGGCTTCGAGAATGAATTCATCAATTAAAACAGGCTGATAAGAGACTAAAGAAGGAACTCTTGACAAAAATAGAGTACAGCAGAAATACGCAGACTTGTTTATTTTTGCGGTGCTGATTTCTTGTGGTCACAGTGTGAAAGAAGCACCTAGAGAGGAAAGGAGAAAAGTGGTTTGCAGTCACTGGGCAGATAAGCAGAGCACCTGTCTTCATTACCCTCGGCAAGGTGTGTGTGTGTGTGTGTGTGTGTGTGTGTGTGTGTGTGTGTGTTACCGAGACTAAAGCAGGACCATGCTTCCAGAATCATCTCTGAGGCAAATGCTAATATAAAATGATTTCCTAAAAGACAGCAAAAAGGACTGCCATGGGCCCTGTCCTACAGACACTGACTTCTCTCCCCTAGAAGCAGTTGGTACCATTAATTTGTTAAGATTTTCAGACATATTTTGTACACCATCAAGCCAAAAAAAATTGAGTATAGAAAATGTACTGTTATGCACAGCTATTGTATTTTACACTGTACCTTGACCGTTGCTGTAAAACATAGTACATCCTCTCTTGCTCAGCCCACCCTGGGGGTGGCGCCGGTGTGGCATGTGGTGCTTGGGATCCAACTGCAGTCTGGTGTGCTTGCCTAAGCTTGCCTAAGCAGGTGTGTAAGGCCACTTAGCTCTCTTGCTGGCCCATCAGCTATCTGATCTCTTACCAAGGAGCCAAAAGCATCTGCTGGAGGATACACAGCCTCCTTAGCAAACGGTTCAGGGAAAACTAGCCAGCCACATGCACAAGGTCATTCTTGATCCATATCTCTCACCATGGACAAAACTAAAATCAAAATGGATCAAGATCTGAATGTTAAAACAGAAAAAATCTTGGGGGACAACCTGCTTGGTAAACCCCTCCTGTTCCTCTCTTGGGCAGGAGCTTTCTTTCCCCTCATAAATCTATTCTGCTTATAACTTCCATTTGTTCCTAAAATTCATTCTTCTGTTTTAGAGAACACAAACTCATCCAAGGTACTTTTCAGGTTGAGGATCATTTTTCCCCTATATCATTTTGGAGGTCGTCTACCCGGGATCAGTTTTTTCTCCCTGTATCATTTGGGGTTTCCCACTGAGATCATTGGATGGAGATGGGAATCTCACAGTCAAAGTCTCTTATGCCATTAGAGTGTATCATTATGCACTGGAAGATGTTTGATCCATACATGCTGAAAAAGAGCCGTTTAATATTTTTCTGCACATGTGCATGGCCTACATACCCCCTTGGGCCAAAATGGAATGCAGAGGGAAGTATGAATTATGACACTATTTTACAACTAGAAAGATATTGTAAAAAAAAAGAAGGAAATGGACAGAAATGCCTTATGTTCAAATGTGTTTTGCATTAAGAAATAGGCCTCATTTAGTTTTAGAATGTAAATGTGAGCCACAGGGAGGTCAGAGTCCTCAGGATCCTAAAACCTTTGCTACCCCAGAGTCTGAGACTTCTCCCCAATCTTTGGAGCCCAAGGACAAGACTACCTTAATCACAGCCTCACCTGCCATTACAATAAGTAAGGTTTCCCCTGATTGTCCTTCTGGTCTAGGGGAAGGGGCTTCTAGACTTGCTGAAGTCCAACCCCTACAGGGACATATCCATCCTTAGCTAGGTTTAAGCAAACTCTTCAAGGACAATATCCTTCACAAGAAGTAAATGGGCCATTTGGAACTTTCAGAGTTCATGCATCTTTTTCTCTTAGTGATCTAAAACAGATAAAGTCAGATCTTGGTAAATTTTTAGATGATCCTGATAAGTACACTGAGGTCTTTAGAGGCCTCACTGAGACTTATGAACTGGATTGGAAAGATGCAATGTTACTCTTAAATCAAACTTTGACTTCTAATGAAAGTCAGGCAGCATTACAAGCTGCTATTGCATTTGGAGATGAATATCATATTGTTAATTTTTGAAGACCAGAAGATAGGCAGCCAGGGAAGCCATCCATTCCCACTGGAACCCAAGTAGTCCCTACCCAAGATCCCTACTGGCCTAGCAACCATATGGGAGATTGGAATAGGAGAAACTTTCAGACATGTGTTCTTGAAGATCTAAGAAGGGTAAGAACTAAGCCATTCAGTTATTCCAAACTATCAACCATTCAACAAGAAAAGAAAGAACACTCTTCTGCTTTCTTAGCTTGCTTATAAGAGGCATTAGTAAAACATACCTCCATAGACCCTAATTCAGTAGGGGGACAAATTATTCTTAAAGATAAGTTCATTAAGCAGTCAGCTTCTGACATTAGAACAAAGTTGCAAAAAATGGCCTTTGCCCCAGATAGCTCACTTGACACATTAGTGAGAGTTGCCTCCTCAGTATTCTATAACTGTGATGAGGAGGAAGCTGAAGAGAGAAAACAGAGAGGCCATGAAAAAGCAGCTGCCTTCGTTGCAGCATTAAGAGAAGCAAACCATAAGTCTGATTCTTGGGGCTTCAAACAGAACTCGGGGACTATCTCCATCTGTTACCGATGCCACCATCCAGGCCACCGTAAGAGGGATTGCCATCAAAAGCCCCCTGGGCCATGCCATAACTGCAAAAGGTGACTACTGGAGCTTGGCCTGCCTTCTGAAATGAAGGCTTCAGAGTTCATACCCATCCTACCAATTGGTTCAGCAGGACCAAAGGGCCCCAGGGCACTTGTTGCCCTCTCCCTCTGGCTGGACTGTCCTCTCCAAAGAGGAGCCCCAGGTAATCATGAGTATAGAGGGAAAAGAAACCAGCCCGCTGCTGGACACAGGTGCATGTTTCTCAGTCCTTTTCAATCCTAGCCTTCCTTCTAGTCATCATACCTCAGTGAAAGGAATCACAGGAGAGGAAGTAATTCAATATTTTTCACAACCCCTAGGCTATAACTGGGACAGATTTCTTTTCATGCATTCCTTTTTGATCATGCCTGAAAGTCCAGTTCCTCTCTTGGGGAGAGACATCTTGTCTTGTTTTAATATGGTGCCTATAAATTATACCCTTGGTGAACCAGGACATAATCGAAAATTTTCCCACAATGCCACTAAAACCTCTATTAGCATTAGTATTAATCTCATTAACCAAAAGTAAGGATCCTCAGTATTCTATAACTGTGATGAGAAGTTAGGGAGTTGTTAGGAGTTAGATTGTTGTTAGGGCCAACAACCAAAGGTAGCAAGATGGCTATTTTCAAATATGGGATGACTATCTATGGTCAACCCCTACCATAGGACTCAACAGAAAAGCACCCTTATATTGGGAACAAAAGAATCACTCCTTTTCTTGTTGCCCTAACTCCACTAAATACTTGGGATGAACATCCCTGGAACAGTATACGCACACAATAACCTTACAGGCTGAAGACTGGTTTGCCACGGACTGGTTCAGTCGACTTAGAATTAGATGGGAAGCTCCCAATGGCATTCATTGGTCTTGTGGGACCAATTTGGGGCCCTGGATACCTCCAGATGGATAAGGAGATGCACATTAAGGTTTGTCCGGTTACAAGGCAAGAGTGTCAAAAATATTGACAGACCTGAAAATTTACTCTGCCTACAACATCGGTGGTTCAGAAGCATGTTTCACTGGTGTGATCACTTGGCCTCCACGTTTATCCCTTCTCTAGGGCTAGAAGATGTCATACAATACGTTGAGGTCTTAGCTAACTATACTCACCGAGCCTTAAATGACACTGCGGCTGGTCTCTTTTCAATGAAGAAGTAAGGTTGATGAGACAGGTCATCCTCCAAAATCAGATGGCATTAGCTATTCTAACAGCTGCACAGGGAGGTACTTGCATAATTATAAAAGCCAAATGTTGTGTGTATATCCCTGACTGTCTGCTAATGTCTCAAACGTTGTTGAAGACTTTAGGCAGCAAATAAACAATATGTCAGACTCTAACATCCCTTGGGCCTTGTCCTTATCATCCTTATGGGAAGCCATTATTGGCTCCTCCTGGTAGAAATCATTGCTGACTATATTTAAAACTATCCTGTTGTTCTTATTATTTAGCCCATGTATACTTAATTGTTTGTTTGGATTTGTCTCTTCCAGACTCAAAGCTATACGTCTACTCAAGATAAAAGTGCACAGCATCTATCAAGGGCCTTTAGATGGATCCTCTGAAGAGTATCTCTGATTGTCAACTACAACTATGACCCCTTTCAGCCTGAAGAAGCCAGAGAGGTCATTGCCCATAATTCTCTTACCACAGTTTATGTTACTTCTTCAGAGGGGGGAAGGTTGTAGGTAGTTAAATTAGATAGAAACATTATAGGCAGTTAGGGCCAGGTCCTCAAGGACAACATGGAAGACAAGACACTCCTTCACCTGGGCCAGATCTCAAGACAAGAGTAAATAAAAGCAACTTCCTTAAGGGTGGACATCAGTGACTGATATGCTAAATAAGTATCAGTCACCTTGAAAGAGCCTGGAAAGAGTCAGGAGCCCAAGCCCAATTGGTGGTATTCTTGCTTTCTTGCTACATGACTTGCTTTTCCATTGGATCCTGATTTTATTCTATTTTATCTGAGCAATGGTGCTTGTAATCTCATTGGTTGACCATAGTTTTGTCCCACCTCATACCCACCTACATGAGTTCCCATGTCTTCTCCACAGCCTTAGACCCACCTCACCACATGGTTTTCCTCTATAAAAGTCCCTGGAAGAGACAGCTTCCAGAGGACAACCCTCTTGGGACCTCTCTCCTGTGATTCCTTTCACTGAGGTATGATGACTAGAAGGAAGGCTAGGATTGAAAAGGACTGAGAAACATGCACCTGTGTCCAGCAGATAGGAACTTTCTTTCCCCCAAGTAAATCTATTCTGCTCATAAGAAGAAAAAAAAAAAAAACTTGAAGAAGACACAGGCATGGGCAAGGACTTTCTGAACAGAACCTCAGTTACATAAGAAATAACACCAAGAGTCAACAAATGAGATTATATCAAACTAAAAAGTTTTTTTTTTTTTTTCACCAATGGAAACAACCAGCCAAGTGAAAAAACAGCTTACAGATTGGAAAAAAAAAATTACCATCTATTCCTTAAATATCTAGAATATATAAAGAACTAAAAAAAATAGATCCCCCAAATAAAAGACCTAACAAAAAATGAGCTATTGAAAAAGAACCACTTATCAGGATAAGTACAAATCATTGATAAATTTATGTTATCCATCTCTGGGCACTAGAAGACAATGCAAATTGAAACAACACTAACATTCTATCTTACTCCAGAAAAAATGGCTACCCTCAAGAAATCAAATAATGGGGAAGGACATAGAGCTTAGTGGTGCAGCCCCTGCCTGGCATGTGCAAGGTCCTGTATTCAATTCCTGATATGCATGTGTGTGTGTGTGCACGCGCGCATGTGCATGTGCACACACACACACACAGATCAAATAGTAACTGTTATGGTTTATGTCTAGTTGTCCCCCCAAAGCCTCATGTAATCATGGGGCAGGGACTTCTATGGTCTGAGTACTGCTGGGAATTATAGGTGTGGCCTGACGTGGAAAGGCTAAGGCACAGAGCTTGATGTAATTTAAAGAGACAGAGAGACAGACTAGTGCTGTTGCTCTCTGCTCCCGTGGTTGGTCGGTTGCCTCTGTCTCAATTGTTGCTGTTCCACTGCCACGAACTGGATGCTCTCTGCCCTGTTCCACTCAGCCTTGGGCCAGCCAAATATGGACTGAAATCTCCAGTAACTTTGAGCTAAATAAACCTTTCCTTTCTTCATTTTGTGTGTCGGCTATTTGTCCCAGCAACAAGTTAAAAGTAACTAAGACAGTAACAAGTCTGCAGGAGGAAAAGGAATCCTTCTACATTGTTGGTGGAATGTTGTACAACTATTACAGAAACCAGTGTTCTTTTTAGTCTCCTCAAACAACAACAACAAAAGCCACTTGATCAAGCTGTTCCCCTTCTAGTATCTTCCTGAAAGAGTTGTAGAAGTCATGTTACAGTGACTCATGCCTACTCGTGCTGATGGCAGCACAACTCGTAATAGCTATGAATTGGAAGCAGCCTATATTTCTCCACCATCCCACACAAGATAGTAAAAGTGTAGTATCTATACCCAATGGAGACCTTCAAAGAAGGATAGACCTGAGTGTTTTCTAGAAAATGAGTGCCTCTTTAGGCCATAATATTAAGTGAAAGAAAGCAGACATGGGAGCTTACGTGTTATGTGTCTCTCCTATATAAGAAGTCAAAAATATAAATTGAGCAAAATAGAATATAGATATTAGGAGAGGGAGGGACAGGTCTTTTGCAAAAGAAAGGGGAACAAGAGATGGAGGTGGGGGAAAGGAGGAGAGGAGAAGGGGACAGAAAAGGAATTAAGAGGGGCCACGCCCATGCACCAGTCCCCACAAAGAAGTAGTCATTATGTACTGCAGACATAGACTAATAAATAATGAAAATACAGTGTGAGTGTTGGATGTTTTTGTATTAGTGAGGGAAGAATGACTGAGACAAACTCTATGGTATGATTCAAAATCTAAAGCACTTGAAGGAATCAGCTGAGACCAGTCCTCTCTCGACTTGCTTCCTTACTCCCCTTTCCTCAGTCCGTTTTCCTAAAATGATTCCCTTATGCACCTAAGGATGTTTGAGGCTTTTCTTGTAGGGCCTGGTCTAAGACAGCTTTTGTCCTCAGAAAGATGTACGTATCCAAGTATTCAGAGAAACAGGTAAGTTCAGGTAGTTCAATGATATTCTGAGTTCTAGATCATAAACTCTATGTGGAGTAACACACAGCTCTGCTACTAAGTGCCTGGAAACATCCCTGGTCTTGCAGAAATGCCACCTCACACGTGAATTTACATTATTTTTTCTATATTTCAACTCCTCTCTTTTTCAGGGGAAGATGTCAGCGTGATTAATTTCCTCTAGAACTTCAAGCATCTTAACCAATAGTTGAACTCTTTACAATCTATGGGCAAGAAGTGGAAATTTTTACTCTGAAGTTGGCTTCCGTTCTCCATTGTGGTTGTGTGGGATAAAGCATTTTCAGTGAGGAAGATGGTGGGTGTGATACATCTTTCCAGTTGCTTCACTATCCTGATTTCTTTTGAGGAGAAATATGGAGAATGTATTTTTTTCAGTCTTTTGACATTAGATGCCCCAATTTCTTTAGCAGTTCATAGAATTCTTGAGTGCATATTCTGCTGAAATTTACCAATTTATGTTTTCCAGTTTTTAAAAGTTGAAGGAAAATCCCTTTCTTAATAATTGATAAGCACAAATGCCACTAATTCTACTGAGTTTAATGAATAAAATAAATATGAAAAACAACTTTACTTTTAGCACTTTTAAAAAGAATTTATTTTATTTTTTCTTGTTTCACCTTTGTTTGTTTATTCACTCATTTTTATGGCTGGCTCAGCCTGCCCCGAGGGCAGGGATGGTGCAGCATGTGGTGCCAGGGATCGGACCGCGGTCCCTGAAACCGCCCAAGCTTTCCCAAGCAGGCGCTTTAGACCACTGAGCCATCCCACCGGGCCCCACTTTTAGCATCTTAAAATGTATTTTGTCTTTGTCTTCCATTCCTGTTACAGAAATTCTCATACCCTTTCAATTTCTTGAGTGATTGTTGAGTCTTTTGTTAAAAGACACATGAAAAAAATAATTAGTAAGCCAGATGTTATTATAATTTAAAATCTTTTGCAGTGACCAGGAATGTAGCTCAGTGGCACAGTACCTGTCTGGCAAGGGCAAGGCCCTGAGTTTGATTCCTGGCACTGGACAAAAATAGTAATAAATAAATAAATAAATAAATAAATAAATAAATAAATAAATATTTGCAAAAGATACTGTCAGGGGTCAGTCAGATAGCTCAGCAGACTGAAGTGCCTGCTCAGGCAGAGCTTACCAGCCAGGTTTTGATCCCCAGCCCCCTGATGTGCTGGCCTTGCCCGCAGGGAGTATTGAGAGTGGGTGTGGTGGCGTGCACCTGTAATCCCAGCACTTGGGAGGCTGAATATACGAGAATTACTACAAGTCCAACCTACGTAGTAAGACACTATAGATTCTGTACCAAATAGGAGTTTGTCTCAAACAAACTGAGACACTAACACAGGCTGAGAGAAAATCTTCTTAAAAGACATCTCCGATAAAACACTGTTATGCAAAGAACTCAACAATATAGCATTTAGGGGCTGGAGAGATGGCTCAGGGGCACAAGTGCATGCCTGGCAAGTGCAAGGTCCTGAGTTCGATCCTTGGGTCTGCAAAACAACAACAAAAAATGTAGCATTTGGAAGACTGAAGCTGGAAGATCATGAGTTTGAGACCAGCGTGGGCTACATACTGAGTTCTAGGCTAGACTGGATTATATACACCAAGACCTGAGCCCAAGCCAAACCAAACCAACAAAAAACAAAAACCTTAGTAATGGGAGACAAACACCCCCTGAGGACAGGAGGCAGTCACAAAAGATATTTAGCATCATAAGTATTAGAGAAACACAAATTATGGCAGCAGTGAAGCACCATGGTTCTCAACCTGTTGGTCTCGACCCCAGCAGGGGTCAAATGACCAAAACACAGGGGTCACCTAAAGCCATTCTGCATCATAACTGCAGCAAAACTACAGTTTTGAAGTAGCCATCAAAATTATTTTTTGGTTTGGGGTCTGCAACATGAGGAACTGTATTGCGGGGTCACGGCATTAGAAAGGTTGAGAACCACTGTGTTAGAATGACCACAATCTACAACACTACAGCAAATGTTGGAGTATCAGGAACTCTCATCCACTGCAAAATGGAAATGCAAGACCGTACAGCCACGTTGGAACCCCTGTGCTAGTTTCCCACAAACCAACTTGACTATCGTATGACCTGACCCAGACATCATGCTCCCTGGTGTTTATGAAAAGAAACTGAAACTTTGTCCCAGATGCAAACCTGCACACAGATGTTTATGCAGCTTTGTCGTGAACTGACTGACCTTGGAAGCAGCCAGGATGTCCTTCTGGAGGTGAAGAGAGGAGCAGTAGTGATACTGGTGGAGTTTGGCAGACACAGCATGGCAGGAAGAAGGACAGAACAGCTTTCTACTGGGAAAGGGGGAAGACTTCAGGGGCACCCCAAGAGAAGGCTATTGGCCTGAGGGAGCTGTAGTTGCATGAAGTAGAAATGGCACTGGTTTGAGTACATATTCGGTTTTCTCTCTAGTTGGTCCCAAATTGGAAGCAAGAACCAGGTTAGAGAGTCTGTCAACAAAGTCCTGGCCATGTTGGGCTGTTGTTGCAGAAGTTGTCATTTCACTAGAGATAGCAACCCAGCTCCCTGCGGTTTTTATTATAGATAATAGAGTTATTTTTCAGGTTCATGTGTTTTGGGTCACAGTTCTATTTTTATGTGCTGCCTGGCCATTGTTTGACTGCTCAGCCCTTTAACAGGTACACTACTAAGATAATTGAATATTATTCAATGCTATAAGAAAATAATCTATCAGGTCAGGAAAAGTTCAATGTGCAGTACTGAACGAAAGAAGCCAGTCTGAAAAGGCTGCATGCTGTGTGATTCCCCTCTCCCACATTCTGAAGAAACTCTGGAGATGATGATGAGATCAGTGGTTGCCTGGGTTAGAGGGAAGGAGGGAGGGATTGGCACGGGACAGGGGACTTTTAGGGCAGTGGGGTTGCTCTACACAACACCGTGATGGCAGATATGCTGTACTCTTGTTGCAGCCCACAGATTACACAATACCAAGAGCGAACCCTCATGTTAACTACGGGCTCTGGGTGCCAGTGATGTGCAGTAGTGGTTCACTGATTAGAGACTTTGTGGGGACAGTGATGCTTGCGCTGCTCTGGAGGTGCAGGGCTATATGAAAATCCTATTTTCTGATCACTTTTGCTGTAGAGTGAAAAGTACTTTAACGATAGTCTACTTAAAAGAGAAAAAAGCTTAAGCACTAAGCAGCGGTCATGGTTGTGTACCGCCGTGTGAGAGAACTGCGGTCTCCAAAATGACTAACTTCACATTATATAAATCCCACCCTAGTTTCTACAAAAGGGCGTGTTCTAAGAACAAGTCAAGACAGGTAAACACCTTTGCTTATACCTCAGCTGGTTCCTTCTTGGGACCCAGCTGTGCTTCAGGTCTGCCTGAGGGAGTCCAAGTTCTACCTCGGAAGTGGGGACACAGGTGGGCAGCTCAGGCAAGTGGTCATAGGGAGGGTGACAGAATTTCTGCTCTGACTCTGATGCTTCCCTAGTGTAGCTCTCTGTCTCTCTCTCTCTGGGGCCACTGCCTTGACCATGCTGCCGTATGCCCCCAGAAATGCAGCCGTCTGAGGGGCAGGGCTGCTACCACTCCCAGTAGCACTGAGTCCTCCTCCGGCTTTTCTCACACCATCTCCACCCAGCCCATCTCGCCACGCCTTCCAACACATAATGTGCCCGCAAAGTGTCACCAAAGCCCAGCCCCTGAACCTGTGGCCAGGCTGCGCCTTCAGAACAGAGGCCTCTTACCAACAGTCACCTGCCCTGAAGTCTGGTAACACACCTACCTGTCTCCCTTCTACCTCCCCTCTCCACTCCTCCACCAACCCAGAGAAAACTAAACATCAGGGATCAGAAAAGCCAGTGTGAACTGATTATACAAATATGCCATTATTTCAGGAAAGAAGGAACCATAAAAGAAAAAAAAATCTCTAAAAAGAGCTCAAGCTCTGTAGCAACTAGAGAAATACTTAATACAACATCCATCATATACCACTAAAAAATTAGAAAAAGTGGGTAAATCTAGTAATATCAGCTCTTGGCCAGGGTGTGGAGTAACATGTACTCTATTATGGGCAGGTTTCAAGATTTAAATGAAATAATGGTGTCGAGTGCTTGACAAGAGCACTTGTCAGGCCACAGGTCTTGCTGCCTTGGCCACAGGTCTTGCTGCCTTGGCTCCAGGTGCTCCTAGTCTGAGTTTGAGTCACGAGGTGGACAAAAGGATTTTCTGCCCCTCCTGCAGATCTGCCCCAGGGATCCTGAGAGCAGTGCCAGGCCCTACAATAGCCAGTATGCTCTGGGTATGCCTGGGTCACTTCGATGACTAGAAATCTTAGCTTCACCCTCAGAGGGCCAGTGTAGAGATGGGTAGCAACCCACGCCCTAAGAACAGGGTTGTGGTGGTCCTCAAATGGTGGCTCTCGGGGTTGCACCCTGGCAGGGCAGAGAGGAGCTGTGCTCCTTCAGGTGGCAGGCATCCCGGATAGGTGAGGGTGTCCTCCCCTCAGCCCTGGGGAGATTAAGGCAGGCCCTACCAGAACCAAAGAGACCTTTGTGGTAAGGAAGATAATGATGGTCCTTGTCGATGCTTCCTTTTATACCCAAGGTAGAGTGGCGTGGTAGCACCCAAAAATGCCAAGGTGTTGGGCTGTCCTCTTAGGTGTTTGGGCTGGTTATGCAGAATTCACACACAGTCATATGTCTCAAAGGGAGGCCTTCAAATCATCAGCCCCATCTGGAACTATCTTTTAAGAAATGCTGAAGTCCTTCCTTAGGCCTACTGAATCAGGATCTCTAGGTGAGAACATTTGAGATTGATCTCTTTTTTTTCAGTATTGGAGATTGAACCCAGGGCCTTTAGGACTGAGCAATATCCTGAGACCTTTTCACCTTTTAAATTTTGAGACAGGATCTTGTTCAATGGCCCACATTGGCTTTGAACTTGTTATCCCTGGCCTCAGCCCACTGGCGAGCTGAGAATACAGGCTTTATTCAAGATGCTTTGCTTGAATTGGCATTGTAATCAATTGCTCAAGAGCCACCAGTTTCCCCATCATCAGGGGATGCAGGAGTATCTCTGTGAAGGTCACCAGTGGTCTGTGAGGACAGGGACTCTGTGATGACTGCCTGTCTCCTACCTGCCTCTTTTCAGCCCCCTCACCAAAGAGCAGACGGCAACAGTTATCAAAGGGGCCCAAGCACTGTTTTCCAGGCCCATCTCTGTCAGGCTCCTGTGTTACAATCCCTTCTAAGTAGCTCTGCTATATAGGCTATTTTTGAGTAACACTTCAAAGAAAGGCTTGCATCCCCAAAGAGGTGCCATCACCATTTCTTTGATGGTGTTTCTTGTGAGGCATGAGATTTGGGATGCATCATAACACCATGTGGTCTGTTCCATCCCAGAAGCCCCTCCTATGATGTGTGGGAAATTTTCCCTGTGCAAGGCAAGAAGAGGCTCCTTTCCCGGCCTCATCCTGTGCATGCAGTAGCCCCGGACATGGCTGCAGGTCACCTTGGCCTTCAGGCTTCCTCGTGTCCCCCGAACATGTTCCACAGCCATCCTCTGGGTCTTCTCCTCCCTCCTCTAGCTGTCCTCCTAGCACCTCACAAGGTCATATGGCAAAAGAGGACCCCAAACAGGATTTTACACGTTGGCTTGGATGTCTTGTTACATATCGTTTGGGATTGTTGCCTGGTTACCCAAAGAGTCTGGCCCAAGCTCCATGGCCGTTAGTTGGATGCTAAAAATGTTTAAATGCCAGAAGTACTACACATGTTTAGACAGGCCTGGCAGCTGAAGCAGCCCAGAGCTGGGAAATGGTGCAAGCACAGGGGCGCTCAGCACCCTCTGCCTTTTTTGCTCTTCCTCCCCCTCCGTTTTCCTTTCCAGAGCAAAGCCAAGCTGAGCTGTTCAGTTGCTGAGGGGTGGGCAACAAGTCTGCGTCCTGCTGGACTTTCCTCTCCCTGGCACCAATGACAAGTCGGGTCTTTCCCAGTGGTAATTCTACATTTCTGTAAGACTAAGAAATACTTTTTTATTAAAACTGTGAGCTGTGCTCTAGAAAAGGTGATAGAAAAATTGAAAAATGAGTCCTCCTATTTTTCTATTTATATATTTTACTTTGTTTCTTAGGTGTTTGGTATAGCATCTGGCTATGCAGCTTGGCTTGGAGTGATCCTCCTGTATTCAGGCTCTCAGGCACTGGGATTACAGGTGTGTACTACCAAGGCCAGACTTGATGTTTGGCTCACAGTGCCCTGGGGGCTGGACTAGTGCCACATGTAGTACCTGGGATCAAACCCTGGTCCCCGTGCTTTCCTAAGCAGGCACTTAGTCCATTGAGTTATCTCACTGGCCCTTCTTTATATGTTTTTTAAAGAAATCCTAGACAAGAAAGAATTGCAATTTGTGATGAACACTCATTTGTATGACCCCAGCTACAACTGCACTGTAGCACCACAGATCACAGTGGAAGCAGTGGCCCTGGAGGCACCCAGGGATGTGCTGACTGTGCATGTTTCTCAGGTGACACGGATGCCGCCATGGGGGACACCACTTTGAGAACCGTGGATTTTCTCAGTCCACTAGAAACACTTATGGTATTTCCAAAATCTGATGCTCACAACCAATTGAGAAGAATAAATAACAACTGAGAGTCTCAGCAGCATGTCTGAGTCTAGCTCTGTGTTCTCAAGCTTGGTGACATATATGATCACCCAGGAAATTTCAATAATCCTTCTGGGCAGGCTTCTCCCAACTCAGACTTTCCGGATCATGCCCAAGTCTCAGAGGTGTCCGGGGGATCCAAATAGTCAACATTTGTATCTACCTTTGCAGAACTGACTCACTGTAGATGGAAGATGTTCTCAAAAAATTGCATTTGTGCTAAATATATGTGCACTGTTTTCCATGTCGCTGTGCCCTAAGTAGAGTGTAACAACCATGCACCTAGCATTTATGTTGTAGTAAGTATTATAAGTAATTTAGAGATGGTTTAAAAGTGTTTGGGAGGATGTGTGTAGATTTTATCTAAGTAGTATGCTTTTCCTTTCCTTCTGCCCCATCCTTGCTCTCTCCCTTCCCTCGAACTCATGGTCCTCCTGGCTCAGCTTCCTGAGTGCTAGGATTACAGGTATGCGACACCATGCCCAGCTCTGTGCTGTATTTTCTACAGGGATATGAACATCTCAGGATTTGGTACCAACCTGCCACAGGAACAGAGGGAAGAATGTATGCAGGTGCTGTGGCTCAGAACCACGGGAACTGACACCCTTTACCACAAAGCAGCTGCCACGGTGCTGTGGGCAACCTGAGACTTCAGAGCCCTAACCACCCCAGGACCCCTTACTCTTCTCCTACTAAGGGAAATAGAGGCTCTAGATCCAGTTATGTTAACACCGGAAGGG
Organism: Myocastor coypus; assembly: GCA_004027025.1. Classification (NCBI taxonomy): domain Eukaryota; kingdom Metazoa; phylum Chordata; class Mammalia; order Rodentia; family Myocastoridae; genus Myocastor; species Myocastor coypus. The sequence continues at coordinate 30,379 of PVJA010003638.1, forward strand.
GCGTGTGCTGGATTGACAATGGGTAGTCATCTTGTAACACCTGGCTGGACTGAACCAGCGTGGTGCTGGGTGTGGGAGGTGTGCCTGAGGATTGTTGGCAGCAGCATAAGAGGCAGAACCAGAGAAGAAGAGAAACTTAGGGAGCTGGTAGTTCTCTTGTCTGGTTTTCCCGATAAACTTGGCTGTTCTCATCATCAAAGCTCAGGACCTTGTTGTTGCTGAGAACGGCTATGGTCCACTTCAGGGGAACTCTGGTCCTTACTCTGAGCGTTGCCTCCTGGGTTGGTGGCGGGGCAGGTGGTGTACTGCTGAGCATCCTAGAGAAAGCTCATTGCATTGGCTTTCCTGATGTGGACACACCTCTTCTCAGCTTGAGGAGCTCAGGGCCTTGCTCTTTGCTGAGCACGGCTGTGGTACTTTCCAGGGGAGCTCTGGTTCTCAGTCTGAGCACCGCTTTCTGGCTCCAGTGCAGATCCCTCAGCCTGCTGGCACAGATCCTTCGTCTCACTGGCACAGACTTTCTAGCTTCCACCACTGAGCTTTGGGCCCTCCCAGAGCAGTTCTGTGAAACAGGCCTGCACGAGACATTGTCATGAGCTCTAGGCCTCCAGCTGGACTTGTGGGGGACATTGTCACGGGCCCTGGGCTCATGCAGGACATCACTGTCAGATTCAGGCCCTCAGCTGGATCCCTTGGCCTTTAGTGTGTAGACAGACTTCCTGCACTCTTTTTGTATGTGATTCTAATAATCTTATAAATTCTGTCCTAGATACAGTTGTTTCGCCTTGTGAACCCCGACAGCAGTGTGAATAGTATCACTTTGATATTGTTGGAAACAGAGCACCACTAGAAGAGGAGTCTTTCCGAGGTCGGGGAAGCAGCCACTGCTTGAACTCCTTTAATTCTCAGCCACTCTGTGGCTCAGTTTCCTGCCTTTCTCAGAGGCCAAGGAACTTGTCCAAGGTCACTGAGCTGTAGGTAGCTGAGCTGGGACTCACCTCTCTCAGCCTGGTCCCAGAGCCTGGGCTTTTCCCGTGATATTCCTGCTGCTGCAGCAACTGTGTCCCTGCTAGAGTGCTGTCCGTAAGAATTCTAATCTCCATGGTCACCGAGGCTCAAGGTGGCCCCCCGCCTATTCTACTGGAGCCTTTCCAAGTGTGTCCCAGAGGGCAAAGGCCCTAGTTTGGAGCCCCAGTGTCTGCCCTCAGCCTTGGCCCCACCTGAGCACCAACTGTCTGGGATCCCCTGTGATGGGGAGGGCAGAACCATGGTCACCCATACCATTTCCTGCGTTGGCCTCCCAGTGGCAGCAAGTGGGTTTTTCCTGGGCAGCACGCTCCGGTGTCCTCACTGTGGGCAGAACCCCAGTGTAGACACTCTACTCAAAGCTCAAAGCACTGAGTAGCCTCAGCAAGAGTGGGAGGGAGGCAGGAAGACAGTTGGCCCTCTCAGCTCAGGTGTATCTTGTTCATTGCCAAGCCCCTCCCCTCTGCAAAGAGAGGTGCTCTCCATGCCACCCTCCCCACCTCACTTTCTTTCCAGAAGAGACCCCCACCCCATTTTAGCCCCTGCAAGTCTTGCTGGCTACCAACCATCCACTTGTATAAACGAGGAAGGAAGAGTTCTGCCAAGCAGAGCAAGGGTGTTCTAGTCATTTCCCCACCCATGGCATCAGGCTATCTGAGATTCTTTTCTGAGCTTTGAGGCAGACATTAGGGTGCAGTGAGCCTCTTCAGGGGAACTGGGAACACTCTTGAAGCCTGGCCAAGGAGAGCAGTACCTGTTAACTAGCATCTACAGGAAAGCACGCTTCCCATCAAAGTTATCATGTTAGCCAATCCTGCACCTTCTGCAACTAACCCTTCCTTGAGCTTCGCATGGGCCATATTGGGTTCTGCCACTGCGGTGTTCAAAAGGACCTGGCTTCCCTGCCATCCCAAGGCGGCCGTGTTTACAGGGACAACTGCAAATGGCCCTTGCTTTATATGCAGGGAGAGCACTAGATTTTGTACACAGACTTTTTAAAATTTCAAAGGCGCCCCTTGAGTTAGGTGGGAATGGCACATGCTGCTCATTTAATGCCAGTTGATTGGTGTTCCATGTGAACTTTGGTTTTGAACAAGAAGACCACGAAGAGGAGAGAGAAAAAATGAAGAGACTGAGACTTTACAGTTCATTGTGTGTTTGAGGATTGTCAGCTCCAGGAGGTGACTTTCAATAAAATTATATTAAGCTCATGTTTTTGCAAGAGAATAGACAGGAAGGGGTCTTGGAGACTAAGGGCAATGGGTGAGGGCAGGGGAAGTAGAAAGGAGGTAGAGTGAGGAGGTGCCAGGTACAGGGCCCCCCACAACTTCAGCGAGTGTGGACGTTGTCTTCCCTGCACGTGAACTAAGATTAGCAATATCAACAAGAGTGACAAGAGGAAAAGGGGACTAGAGAGGGAGGGGGAAGCAAGGGGATTGGGAAAAGAAGCTGTGTTAGGCACATAAATCAGCTCTCCACGATGACTGGAAAGTGCGTGTCCTGCAAACATGTACTAATAAGAAGAGAATAGGGCTGGGGAGGTAGCTGAGCAGTTTACACACTTGCCTGGAAAGCACGAGGATCTGGGTTAGATCCCCAGGGCTGCGTGCCCCGCTGGCCCTGGAATCCTCCTGCGGGTCATGCTGGCCCTGAAACTAGGCATGGGGGCTCACACCTATAATCCCAGCACTGAGGAGGCTGACACAGGAGGATCACTATGAGACTAAGCTGTGTAGCAAGACCTTGTATCAAATAAATAATTTTTAAAAAGAAATGAAAAAGAATAAACCTCATGTTTTCAGTGAAGCAGTTTCTGCAGACCAGGAATAAGCCTGCAGATGCTCCTAGAACAGCATACGGAGTCACATTAAGGTCCCTGGCTCAGGCTCAGTGTGGCATTGGTGTTGGTGTGATCCTGTGTTACACCTCCAGGCTGTATATAAAGGGGAACTTTTCCAGGCTCCATCATTCTCCCTGCCAGGCATTTCAAGGCCTTTCCTGGGATGTCTGAATTCCACAGGCGAAAGCGAACCCTCTGGAATGTAGTTGTTGCTCTTTGCAGACTCTGGGTGCAGTTTGTTTAAGATGAGGGGGTGACAAACAGGCTGACTTTGGGAGATTGAAGAAGCGTCGCGTGGCCGTCCACACAGGCACCAGCATGGGTGACGTCACCCCTACGGAGCCGCTGCAGAGGAGCTGGGGCCTGACTGGCCTCTAAAGAGAAAGGCTGCTCCGTGTTTTCTTTCTTGCTGCAGCGATGTCCCTATATGGCTAACCCTTCTCCCAGACAGCGTGGGCTAGAAAGTGGGTGGAGTGGAGAAAACTGGCTGGTTAAAGGCTCAAACTCTAAGTCAAAAGCCACCTCTGTCCCTACAGACCTCATGGACTTTGCCTCTCTTTCCAAAAGGATAAGAACAAGGCCTCTGTCACATCATTATGCAATCAAAGAAGATAACATAACACTTTGGGGAAGAGATATCTGGGGTCATGGTGACTTCTCAGCCATTTCCAGTGGTTTTCTGCCCCAAATCTTCCTCTGCTGCCTTTGACTTTGTCCAAGTCACCGCTGAGTTGCAGGTGCTGGGACGACCTCACGGGGCTCACCAGGGCTGCTGCTCCCCCAGATGGCGCCCTGCTTCCCTCCCCTTCCTTCTTAGCCTCCTCTTTCAGCCCCACGAATCCTCCTACAGGGTGGAGCCTTCTTTCTCTCCTCTTCCTCCTCTCTCAAAGTAACTCTATCCAGTCCGAAGCCTTCAGGTGCTCTCTGGTGCCAGCGACATCCAAATTTATAGCCCCGGCTTTGACCTCCCCCAGGAGTTCCCGTGACTGATGGAACTGGCACTACGAGTCAGGGCTGCTCCAGTGGCCTTTCTGTGCTGCGTGTGGCCACTGCCAGGCCCACCTCCTATCCCTCCCGATTCCACTCTCACCTCTGTCAGAGAACTCTTTGGTTGCTCTTTGTGACCCCCCCTTTGCTGTGCCAGACAACGTTCAGAAGGCTGGTGACAAGGACGGCAAAAGGATCTACTAGTACACAAGGAATGGAGGAGAGACAGGAGCCTATTTAGGTCACTGAGCATCCTGTCAAGAAGGCGAGCAGGCGAGCTGCCAGAGAGGAATCACACAGGGTGACACGGGTTTACGGGGAATGAAGACATGGGAAAGGGTCGGAGCTGGCAAGTGAGGGTTTAGTAGGAATGCGTTTTCCTGGGAGTCCTGTTCTTTTTTAATTTTCTAGAAATACTTGTTTGGTCACTGAAGGTGTATCTCAAAATTGCAAATTGTCGAGGTCCCTTGCTTAGGTCTCAGAAACAGAGGCTCTTTAGATATAGATAAGGCTATCTCTGTGTATTAATCCTTTTTTTGTGAAAGAGAATCTTAGCTCCAGGGAGGAAAGGATGGTTTGGTATTTACTTTTATCTCGTACTGGCTGTAGCTTTCATTAATGCAGGGCTTTATGGCTGCCTGGTACAAGCTCAGTGGGAATGTGTTATCCAGCAAGCTTGGGTGCTGAGAACTTCACTCCTTTGTCATGGTATGCTTCCCTTTCCCTCCTCCTGCCACCAGCTAGCCCACCAGCCTGTCTGTCAACTGCAGCACAAAAGCATGCCTCAAGCCCACCTTCCCGGTGCATTCTGCCGCCGCGCCCTTGACCTAGCCCTTGGGCTGCGCCGTGTCTCTTTCCCTATTGACCTCTTTCTCTGTTCCCTACCCCTCCCGGTAACTTTGCCCCTTACCTGCCACTCCCGCTTCACCACCTCCTTCTGTCCCTCCTCTACCTCTTTCATTCTCTGCTGCCACACCGACCCTGTCACTATTTCCTGCAGCTATGGAACTCAGTCTCTCTTTACAGCACTTATTTGAGAGGTGGACCTCTTGGGACTTGCACACTAACGTATCCAGCGTGTGGAAAGGCTCTGTCTTGTATGGCTTTCTAGCGCTGCCAGTAGGAACTGCCCTAGAATGAACATGTTTGACCCAGCTGAGGCCCTGTACCCAGCCCTGAATCACTCTTGTGGCCACTGGGATGGGACAAGGGCCTGACCTCCATGCAAGAGGTCATCGCCAGGGCAGTGTCTCTACTGCTGATGGTACAGGGGAAAAATGATCTCCCAACCTGAAAGGTACCAGTGGCGAGTTTGTGTTCTCTAAAACCGAGGAATGAGTTTTAGGAACAAACGGAGGTCAAGAGCAGAATATTTATTGAGAAAAAGAAAGCTTCTGTCTGAGAGAAGGGACAGAAGGGGAACCCGAGTGGGTTGTCCAGGAGGTTCCCTTTTCCAGGGGTTTTTTAGAGTAAAATCATGTGATATGGTGGGCCAGAGGTGAAAGCCATGGGAACTCACTTAGGTGGGCATGAGGTGGGACAAAACTGTGGTCAACCAATGAGATTACAAGCACCATTGCTCAGGTAAAATAGGGATCCAATGAGAAAGCAAGTCACATAGCAAGCAGGCAAGAATACCACCTATACGGTTTGAGCTCCTGACTCTTTCTAGGCTCTTTCAAGGTGATTGATACTGGTTCAGCATATCAATCCCTGAAGCCCACCCTCAAGGAGTATGTGGCCACTTTTGTTTACTCTTGTCTTGAGACCTCGCCCAGGTGAAGGAGTGTCTGTCTAGAGTTGCAAAGACACCTTGTCTTCCATGAGGGCCTGGCCCTATCTAACTGCCTATATTTCTATCTCATTCAGCTGCCTTCAACACTGTCATATGGAGGGGAAGATGGTGGACTCGACAAAACAAAAGATATCCATGCCAGTTATTGAAGGATTTCACTGTAATTCTTTGAAGATTTCCAGCTTTAATTCTCCACACTTAGACCACTTGAATTACCTTGATAGCTCATCCTAAAATATTTTTAATATTGGAAAGACAAGGATAATTTAGGAACTCTTTTCCCTACTCCTATCCCCTTGAAGAAATACTGTGACCTATTTGTGGTCTGCTATAGGTTGACCCATGCTTAACATGTGACAAATGCTCCTTAACCATGAGGCTACTTCTGCTACATCCATCGTTAAGTGGAAGCTATTCTAAGTAAGCAATGCATTTGAAAATCTAACTTCCCAAATATCATAGCTTAGCATGGTCTACCTTATGCGTTCTCAGAATACCTATACAACTTAGAGTTTGGTAAAATCACCTGTTACAAAGCCTATTTTATTATAAAATGTAGAATATTTAATAAGCACAGTGCGGAAAATGAGAAAAAATTGTGATATGGGTATGCTTTCACACCAAAATCAAGACACTATGGTATGCGTTTGTGTCTGGATGACCCATGTAGTGCTGGTAGGCGGTTGTGAGCTTTTCCAAAGTGGCTGAACTTAAAAGGTTATGACTGGTTCATTGTCTCATTCTGGGATTGTGAGTATGAGTGCCATACCAGCCTAGGGTGGGCAGCCTGTGTACAATACAAGGGAAGAAAAGGGGCTCGCTTCTCCCCATTTTTCTCTTGTTTTTGCTGCATTTCTGCCACCCTGAATGGTTGCCCTCTGCCATGTGCCACCCTGCCTTGGAGCCAGCTGAGTATGGACTGAAACCTCTACATACATAGTGAGCTAAATAAAACTTTCCTCCCTTAATTTTTGTCATCAGTGTCTTAGTTACTTTTTACTAGTTGCTGGGACAAATACCTGACACTCAAAATGAAGGAAGGAAAGGTTTATTTAGCTCACAGTTTGTGGAGGTTTCAGTCCATATTCAGCTGGTCCAAGGCTGAGTGGAGCAGGGCAGAGAGCATCCAATTCATGGCGGTAGAATAGCAGCAAAATGGTGGCAGAGGCAGCCAATCAATTAGGGCAGCAGAGCAGCAGCAACAGCTTGAGTCTGTCTCTCTGCCTGTCTTTATATTACATACAGGCTCTCCGCCTTAGCCTCCGCCTTAGGCTACACCCATAATCCCAGAAGTACTTCAACTCATAATCCCATCAGTACTAAATCCCATAATCCCAGGGATCACGGATCAAGTCTCAAACTCTAGAAGGGCCCGCCCCTTGACTCATGAGGCTTTGCGGGGACAACTAGACATAAACCATAACAATCAGGTACTCTGTCTCAGCAATGAGAGAAAAGTTAGTAAGGCACACTGTAAGCTGAACTATCATATGTGGGGACCATCTATCATATACAATTCTTTTATCTTAACATTGGTGATCAAGCTATTCCCCCAGGACAAGCCTCACCACCCCATCAAGCGATGCACAAGCAGGTATGCGAAGGTGACGTGATTTTCTCTAGGTCTCTCAGCTACACAGGGAGGTCTGTCTGCCTGGCCCCCATATCTCTGTTCTCTGTGCTGAGTCTCACATTCCATAGGGTGGCAGAGGGAGACTCTATCTAGTGACTGCTAGTAAAAGTTTTCTGCCTAGAGGAATGGGAGGATGAGCCAGAAAAAATCATGTGTGTTGGCATCCCAATCTGACGACACAGGCCTGGTCTTGGTGTTCTGGAGCTCCACCTCACAGGCAGGGCTAAAGTGCTCATGGGGACACTGTCCCCACTGTTGTCCCTTCTCTGTCTGCCCAGTCCCAGCAGTCTAGCCATCACACCCATATTCTTACTCATGTCTCACGGTGCTTGGTGATGTCCTAGGCTAACTTTCATGCATGCTCATGTATCTGCCTTCTGGTGCTTACAATAACCGAGCGTGTCACCCAGGGTGGGGAAGCACAGCACCCAAGCAGGGAGGCTGCAGAGCCTGCGCGAACACGTGTTTGTGCAGACCAACCAGATTCCTGGGTTACCTGTCCACAGGCATTGGCTGTGTGACCTTGTGCAAGCCACTGAGCTTTTCAGAGCCCCAGTGGCTGTTTTTATAAAATACAACATTACTGTGATGCTGGTATTGGTGACACGTTGAGTCCCATTCTGGGGAAGTGCTGTGTGGACATCATTTGTATTGTCACGCCCCACTTCTCAAACACACAGAGGTGGCAGGATGGTGGCATGGAGAAGCAGCCCTCTGTGGAATGGTTTTCAGAGAAAGAACGTTGGTCCTGATAAAAGTGAATTAGCTGTGAGATGCTACCAAAAAAAGTTTCTCCTAAGTGAATGAGGAGCTCTGCGGTGGACACCATGAGCATCGCACTTGGTGCTCCCCTCTCGGCAGGTCCTAGTGGGTCCTCTCACATGTCCCCAGCTCTGGTCCTCCCTTCTGTCCACTTCCTCATCCCCTCCTGGCTCAGAGGGCCTCAGAAGTAGGAATGAGAGTTCAGCTTCCCAGAAGCTGCTGCCCTAGAAGCTCTGGAACCTACCCTGCAGGTGGGGCAGGACCTGGCTCAGTGGGAAGCTCAGGTCACAGCGCAGAGCACCCCTCACACGTGCTCTGCCCAGGAAGAGGGGAGATGCCACGGCACCATTTCTACCCAACTGTGCAGGAGAAGACATCAAGGGCATGAATTTCCCCTGGTCACAGAAGAGAAGCCCGTGCCACTCCTGCTAACCTGAGGACCCTCCGCGGTGGACAGAGATGCCTGCCTCTTCCTAGACATCCTTGTCTTTTGCAAATTCATTTAAAGTAGCTCTGCCAGAAATTTCAGCCACAAACTTCTCTTGAACTCCTCTTTAGATAAGATGAATTCTGAGGAATCAGTTCACCTCCCTGACTGCAAGTCTGTGGTTTTGCCCAAGGCACCATGGGCAAGTCTTAAAAGCCTTTGGTTAGGCTTTGTTAATATTAGGAAGGTGAGAGCCATGGTCCTCAAAATCTGTGTGTAAAGAAGGAAAAGGGATTGCATCTCCCAGGCACAGAGGAACACATGGTAGCTTCCACATTTAAGGACTGGAGAGGTATAAAGTTTACCAGGTACCATGATGTCAGACAGAATTGACGGTTCTACAATTCTGTGTATGTATCTGCCCTCCTACATAGACATATCTTTTTTCTTTTTTTTTTTTTTTTTGTCTTTTTGAGACAGGGTCTCTCTATGCAGTTGAGGCTGGCCTTGAGCTCACTTTTGTAGCCAAGGCTGGTCTCGAACTCACACTGATCCTCCTGCCTCAGCCTCCCAAGTGTTGGAATTACAGGCGTGCACCACCATGACCGGCTACATAGACACATCTTGCACAGACATAAGAGCCAGACCATTAAAGACCACTCAAAGCATTTTTTCAAAGTTTTGTACCATTTCGGAAAATTTTCTGGGGTGAAATAATGCATAGGCATTTAGACCAAGGATGCCAAAAGTGTGTTTCCATGCTCCCCTGAGAGCCCCTACAAGGCCAGGATGATTTGGCCCAGGCAATAGCCCAGCCAGGCAGACACTGAAGGCCCAGGGCTACACTTTCCCTTCTGTCTTTGCTGTTAACGCCCTGCAGAGCTCTGTGTGTTATCTTATAGGAAAGCTGTTTAAAAAAAAAAAAAAGGTTGACTGAGCTCATCACAAAGCATTTTTAACATAGTTATCATGAGAGATGATACTATATATGCAGTCTATAGTACATGCACATACACATACATACGCCCACATACATCGATAGAGAGATTTAAACATGCAAACCAAGCATTAAACAAGTCCATTTCTCTTGTTCAACAGAGCAAGACACTAAGGTTCGGAAAGGTCAAGGAATTTGCCCAAGGTCATGCAGGAAACAGCGCTGGATGCAACTCCTGGGTGTTTCCTTTCTGCTAAATGGATCACAGTGGTCATCATGCAGGGAAGGTGGTGTTGAGTCTGAAGTGAAAAATAAACTGATGTGGCTGAAGAAGAGTCTTGTAAGTTCTTATGAAAACCAGTGGCAATTTTTGTCTTTTCTTCCTCTGAGCAGGATTGAGAGTCAAAGAAATTAGCATAGATTTGAAAGGCTAAGAGATAGTAAAAATAACCACAGACATGAAATACTAGGTTAGTCATAATAATAGCTGGTGGTCACACATCCCAAGTATCATGCGCTGGGCCTGGTGCTTACACCTTCATTCTATCCTTGTGACATCCCTATGAGACTGAGGCTATTCTCATCATACTTGCAAAAGCAAAGCTGAGTTTTATAAGAATTATCAATTAAACAGCTGGTAGGCATGGATGGCCGCATGCACACAATTTTGTAGTCTCCCTGTAATGAACGCTGGCAGAGAGAACCCTGTCCTAGACCAGAGGCCCCAGGACCCAATACCAGTCATGGGAGATGGAGCGCAAGAATACCTTTTTCATGCCCTTGGTAAGTTAAATATGCACATCAACTCCCTCAAGCCATTCAGGCACTGTAAGATTTAGTTACTAAAACTTCTTGAGTTCTGTTTTACAGATGTGGAAACTGAGCAAAGAGAGATCAAGTAACTTGCTTAAGGAAGAGCCAGGGATTGGTCCTGCCTTGTTTACCTCAGAGTCCACGCTGTCGACTACTCTGCTCCATTTCTTCCCAATGCTCAACTCTGCCATCTGGAAAACGTGAAGACAGCAGCAGTTGAAAGGTTTAGCAGAGGATGTCTGCTTCAATGCATGTTATGTCCTGTTAAGTACTGAAGGAACATTGTATGGAGAGGGGAGCGGTTTTGTTTGGAACAATAGAATTTAAAACCTGGAGTTCTCCTGAGTAAATTTTCCAAGTAATTAAAAAAATTTAGATCCTAAACTTCTGGATGCCTCCTTGAAGTTTTCCTTCTGCAAGCATTGCTGACATATGTACGAAACCCCGAGATGTAAATTAAGATTTCTAATGAAAACCATCACTAGCTAAAACACTGTAAGATTGATGAAGAAGAGAGTTAAACATCAAAACAGCAAGTTTGTGCCAAAAGAGTTGTTCCTATTGACCTTGGGATTCTGGAAGAAAATAATTAAAGCAAGGTTCATGTAGGGCTCCCTCTACGATTTATGGGTAGGAAAATATCTCAACCATTTCACCTCTGGGTAGCTGCTACATTGTCAGTAACCCCCACAGTGGAAAATGTGTGTCGGGGGCAGTGGGGATGGACTGTGAGGGATCCAGGCATCTGTAGACAACACAGGAGCAGGGAGAAACCCTGCTCTTGAAGAGCCGGGTGGGCAGTGCTGTGCGTGTTCAGCACAACCTACAGACCTGAATTACCGTCGAGGTGGGAAGGAGGAGATGGGAGACCAACAGGTATTTTTAATAGGATGTCTCTGTGCACGTTGCTTAAGTGAATATTGGTGACTCAACTTTGACCACAGCATCTTCCTTACTCACGTACAGGCCCACATGCCTAACTTTCCCAAAATAGATCAGTTCCTGAGCAGGAACTCAGAAACATTTGTTGTTTAAAATGGTATCTATTTATTAGAATGAGTACTAATCAAAGCCAGCTGTGACTTAATGTCTTAAAACTGCCCCTGTGAAGTGTTTCCAATTCCAGTCCACAGGGTGTTTACACAATGGAGGAAAGAAAGCCTTCATCCCCAACCCACGGGGTCTCTGTCTAGTAGTTACGTTTAGCTCTGAGAACCGACCTTACACTTCCTTAGTGTCAAATACTTTTTCATTTTTCCTCTATTTAATTTTTTTTTACTAAAAAATATTCTAGATGATACTTACATGGTAACTAATGTAAATAAAACAATGACAGAACTGAAAGACTTTCTAGGTAAGAATAAGAAAATAAAGGTATAGGGCTGGTGAGATGGCTCAGCAGTCTAAAGCACCTGCTTAGGTAAACACAGTGGACCATAGTTCGATCCCTAGTAACACATGCCACACCCCTGCCCCAGGGCAGGCTGAACTGGCTGCACGTACACAAAATAACAACAACAACAACAATAATAATAATAATAATAATAATAATAACAATAATGGTCTAAGCATACTACTTGCCTGTGTTTGGAAAGAGTTTTGTAAAAAATCTGTGTCTAGTAATCCCTAGGCATTTATGAAGAATTAGTTCCATGCCCCCCTCCCCAGATACCCAAATTCAGGGATGCTCAAGCTCCTTCTATTACAGTGTTTCCATGTAACCTATGCACATCTCATACATATATTTTTTGGGGGGGTGGAACTGGGGTTTGAACTCACAACCTTGTACTTGCCAGGCAGGCACTTGAGCCACGGAGCTATCTCCCTGGCCCCTATTTTAAATCATCTATAGCTTATTTATAATACTTTGTATAATTTAAATGTTGGGTAAATAGCTGTTACACCCTATTAGTTAGAGAATAATGGCTGGAAAAATAATCTTCATATATTCAGTACAAACCCATTTTATTTTCTGAATATTTTTGATCTGTGGTTGGTTGAATCTGCAGATGTGACACCCACCGACACATAAGGTATTTTTGATAACACACACACACACACATGCACGCACGCACACACACACTCCTTACCCTCAGCTCAGTCTACCTGAGGCTAAGAGCCTTATTGTATGGAAGGCCACAAGGGATGTGCATAGATCAGCTTCCTCCTCCACCCCCGTATGAGGCCCATGTCTTCAGCTTTGGCTAAGTTATTTGAATTTAGGTAGTAGCCACAACTCCATTCGCAGATCTTTAAAAAGAGGTTGTTGGTTTTCTCTGAGAGCCACTGGACAGTTACTTGGTGTCCAATAGGCAGCTGGCAAAAGAAGCAGATGTCAACAGAGAACAGTTAGCGGTTCTACTCCTAGCTGTATAATGAAAAGCACTGAATAGAGGACCTAAACACATACTTGCCACAGCAGCAAAATCCACACCAGCCAAACAGCAGAAGCAAACCCAATACCCATCAACTGGTGAATGTATAGATAGGATGCAATGTGTCCAGGGCTGGGGAGATAGCTCCATGGCACAAGTGCCTGCCTGGCAAGTGTAAGGTCGTGAGTTTGAACCCTGGTCCTACCAAAAAAAAAAAAAAAAAGAATTCAGTGTGTCCATGCAATAGAATATTATTCAGGTTTTAAATGGAATGATATCCTGATACATGCTACAACATGGACAAAGGAAAGAAGACACAGATTGAATGATACTATTCATAGGAAACATCCACAATAGGTAGATTTATAGAGGTAAAAGGGAGGCTGGCGGTTTTCAGAAGCTAATAGGGGATGGAGAGAAAGATATAGACCATAGTTCTATTGCGACAAATCTCCACTCAGTCATAGCTACTTACTGAGCACCTGCTTGTGCTTGGCCACGTTCCCAAAGCTGCGGATAGCACTGTGAACAGGACCACAGAATCCTTGCTCTCCAGAAGCTCATATTCCAGTAAGCAGGGACAAACAAAATATAAAAGAAAGAAAGAAAATACCAGGAGGAGTAAGTGCATAACACAATGAGCACGGATGGACAACACTGCACCCACTGACCTTCAAAGGTCAGGCAGGTGGGCGGTTTGACTTCCGGTTCCACTATCAGTGGTTCAGTCACCCTCTTTAAAATGCACTCCAACTGCTTAGTCAGATGCAACTGAATTTTAGGAAGTGCTATTTTTTAAGCCATATCATGATTCATATGATTATATGACCCATGCTAATAGTGCTTAGGCAAAGCGTGAGAGCCACTCTGAATTCATTACTCTCCTTTGTATGTCCCCAACACAACCACACACACACACACACACACACACATACACACACACACACACCATTATTACGTATGCAATAATCCTTGTCAACTCTATAACCCTGACATTTTTTATATCTACTCTTCCCTTCATGAAAGCCTTTCCATCTTTACAACAGTGTGGTCCAGGCCTTTTCCACCTCTCATCCAGGCTCTGGCAGTGTCCTCCTCACAGGCTCTTGAGGCCCTGCTGTGCACCATAGTCTGGTCCTCTGATGTTCAGGAAAGTTTCAGTGAATAAGTGTAGACCTCTACAGACTGGCTGCTCTATAGCCTGGCTGCTCTCCAGCCTGCTCTTCCCCCACTCCTTGCCATTGTCCTGCATCCTGGGTGCCAGGCCTTTCATCCTGGTACCCTTGATTGAAATGCAGTTGAGTAAGGGCCGGCAAGATAGCTCGGCAGACTAAGTGCCTGCTTTGGCAAGTTCAGGAACCAGGTTTGATCCTCGGTCCCATATGCATGGCCAGCCCCATGCCTGGGGCACACTGAGTGGACAAATGAGTCCAGGAGTGGTGGCGCATGCCTGTAAGCCCAGCACTGGGGAGGTTGAGAACAGGAGGATCACTGTGAGTCCACACTGCATAGTGAGATCCTGTACCAAATACATAAATAAAAAAACAAAAACAAAAATCAAATGTTGAGTTTCCTGTTTTTTGAAAAATATTCTCAAAACTGAGCACGATGTTCCAAGTGGGATCTAAACAAAACACAGGAGCTCCATTTCTTCTTTATATAACTCATCAGATTTTTTTAAAAATAGATTTTAAAAAAGCAGAAGTCTATGAGTTTCAAAAATTAAATGTAGTTCTGTAACTACTAACCCAATAAAGATATAGAATATTTTCATCGTACCAGAAAAGTTCCACATTCCCTTCTCAGTTCAGATCTACACCAACAGCAACTACTATTTTAGTTTCTTTCTACACTTCAGTCTTGTCGATTTTATATACAGTAGTCCCTTGCTATTTTGTGGTCTGACTTTCATAGACTCATTGTTTTACTGGTTTTCAAAAAATATTAATCTAAATTACTTATAGTGGATTTTTCAATATATCATAGGATTTTGCAGTCCTGTATAGTACACGTATGTTCTTAAAATTACATAGGTTCACCAGTTTATTTATATATTTATTTATTTATTTATTGGAGGTGCCAGGGATCAAACTCAGGACCTTGTGCTTGCCAGGTAAGCACTTATCCCACTGAACTATCTCCCTGGCCCCCAGGTTTATGAGTTTAAAAAATGGTTTTTAGAAGTATTTTTTAAATGTGGTAAAGGTTAATAAAAGAGTGGGAAGGGTTTATAAATATATACAATATTTATATGTATATTATATGTATATGAACATAAATATAGCATTGCTACTTCACTGCTTTTCATTTACTGAGGGGGTGTCTGGAACATAACGCCGTTGTACATAGTCATAGAGTATATAATCTTTTGGGACTGGCTTTTTTTATTAAACATGTTTTACGACTCAGCCATGTTGTTGTATGCATCAGTAGTTTGTTTCTTTCTAGGGCTGAATGATATTCCAAGGCATAAACACCATGATTTGTTTATCTTTTGTGTGACTTACATCTTGGGTTGTTTTCATTTTGGGGCTATTGTAAATAAAGTTGCTGTAAACAAGTAGTTTTATAAGCATCTGTTCTCATTTGTCTTGAATCCATACCTAGATGTGGAAAAAAAAATTTTTTTTTTGTCTTTTTGGGACAGGGTCTCACTGTGCAGTTCAGGCTGGACTTGAACTCATTTTTGTAGTCCAGGCTGGTCTCGAACTCACATTGATCCTCCTGCCTTAGCCTCCCAAGTGCCGGGGATTACAGGCATGTACCACCATGTTCAGCAAAGTGGAAATATAATAATAGAAAATTTGTAATGGAATAATTTAAAATCAGCAGCTTCATAGTTGACCGTCAGACTCAAGGAACCTTGACTCAACCTTGATTGACTACACTAGCCGTCACATAGAGATAATATGGCCCAGGTCTGTCTGAAAGAATCCAGCTGCACCAGAGCCTATAGACATATCCTGTTTGCTGACCTATCTAAAGGTCTTTGCTGGGGGAAGACTAACCTAGTCAAGGACATAGTGGGTTATACTTGCTCACTTGGCCCTGACTCCCTCTATCTGTCCTACCATATGATAAATAACCTCCTTTATTAACTGAACCCTGCCCAGAATGAACCTGCTTAACAGTGTATGATCAAGCATATGTAACCAATTATAGACTAATGCACTATCAGCCTTGTATGTCCTGCTTGCAAACTGTATATAAGTTCCTGTTTTACTCTGAGTGGGGGCTGGCGATTTGGAACTTGATTCCCATCAGCTGGCCAATGTAATAAAGCTGTTGCTTTCCAAGTGCCACCATGCCTTGTCTTCCTTTCAGTTTGGGCCCAGATTCTGCAGAAATATCATAACAGGAAAATGTTTGGAAGAAACAGGAAAATTTCCAAAATGGTTGTGTTAGTTTCTATTATGGTTTGTGCATAGGTGTCCCCTAAAGCCTCAAGCAGTCATGGGAGGCTTCTGGAATTTCTAATTGGTTATTGTGGGAAGGGGTGCTGCACCTCCCCTGGGGCAGGTGATTTGCCTTTCAGTGTAAGGAAGGAAGAGAAGTCAGCTGCTTGAGCTGCTGCTGCCACTCCCCTCACTCTTGCTCTTTGCCTGCCACCATGAAAGGTTGTTCTCTGCCATGTGCCACACTGCCTTGGAGCCAGCTGAGTATGGACTGAAACCTCCAGTAATTGTGAGCTAAACAAACCTTTCTTTCCTTCATTTTGAGTGCCAGGTATTTGTCCCAGCAACGAGAGAAGAGTAACAGAGACAGTTTTGTAAGAGCATTCCAGTAGCTCCACATTTTTGCTGATCTTTAGTATCATACTGTTTAGCCTTTATTAGCTGAATATCCTGCAATGCGTGTGAGCTAAGAGTGGGGCACAAAAACCTCTGGTCCTGCAAAAGTTAACATGTTCCATCAAGAGAAGCTGACATGTATGCTAATAATGATTCACACAAAGTCTCAACAATAACAGCAGGCTTCAAAGGCACCAGGCAGGAAGGCAGGACACCTCACTGATCAGAGAACATCAGCTCTGTGCTGGGGACGATGTAGCACATCCTGGTTGCTCAGGCAGAACTTGAGCGGGCCACTCCACCTCTTAGAGGCTCCTTTCCTCAGGGCTTCTGAAGTAACATATAATGCGAAGTATAGAAAGCTCCTCACATTTGCCCGGTACTCAACTAAGTGTTCAGTTTGTGGTTCCTTTTCTTTTTATCCCACAGAACTCAGAGAAGACTCCTTGGAGGAGATGATTCCTCAGCTGGGCCTTAAGGAATGTTGAAGGTTGTTGAGATGAGCTCTGCCAGATAGCTCAGTAGACTAAAGCACCTGCCATTAGGCAAGCTCAGACAAGTGCAGGACTGCTGTTAAATCCCTGGCACCACATGCCACACCAGCCCTGTCTCCAGGGTGGGCTGAGCTGGTTAGAGTGCAGGCATAGTGGTCCATGCCTGTAATCCCAGCACTGGGGAGTCTGAAAACAGGAGGATCGCTATGAGTCTGAGCTGTGTAGTGAGACCCTGAAACAACCAAATAGGAGAGAGAGAGAGAGAGAGAGAGAGAGAGAGAGAGAGAGAGAGAGAGAGAGAGAGGAGAAAGTCATTGAGATAAAGAAAGGAAGAATATTTCAGAGTGAAGAATATGAAGAATACAGACATAGAGACATAAATCAACATGGTGTAGATGGGACTATCGCCAAAGTTTAAAGTGAAGAGGCGAGTGGGCAAAAACATGAGGTGGGGCCAGGTCACTGAGCTTTATTACCCAGGCTGAGAAGCTCAGGTAGTATCTATCTGTCGCTCCATCTGTACATAGCCAGGGCCAACATCCCCTCTCTCCTATTTCCCCTAGGCTCTCATTTGTCCCTTGAATACTTCATTCAACAGTAGCCTTCACCTGTAGGTTTACGTGTGAAGCTTACCCTGTGAGCCATGTGACGCATGATAGCTCCTGCCACGAACCTACCTGGGATGATGCAAAGCCCCAGGGGAACCCTGTCATACAGGTCTCTCGGGATGAGCACAGAAGGCTTGAGGGTCGCCTCTAACTCCATCCAAGAGCACGAGCACCTCAGCTGCTGAGCCCCCTGTGCTCAGTGCGATAGCTGCACTTGGGTGGACCTCATCAGTGTCTTTCTCAAGTGGACATTCTGTCCATTCTCCATCCGTCATCTTATTGAAAAGATCCTATCAAACACAGACAGATTCCCTTTCTTTGAAGCTACCGTTGTAGGCATTTGCTACATACTAAGCCTCCTATTGTATTTGACATGCAGTAACTTGATTCCTTTAAGCCTCCTGGCAAACCAGTGAGTAAGATTTTATTTTTTCAATTCACAATTGAGGAAAACGAGGGTGCAAAACTATTAAACATTTTGCCTATAGACTCACAGACAGTGACTGGAAGGTGCAGAATTTGAGCCGTCATTTCAACAGTGGTACATTATTGTCTTGGTTATGCAGCCCCAAGGAAGAGATCTCTCTGCTTGCCTGTTCTACTGGGGGCGCTGAGCCCCTTCACACCTGCTCATTTCTGCTGTCCTTGGGTGTAGAACCCCTCTGGATCCTTCCTTCATAGCTGAGTCACTTTAGGGTGAGGGCTTCGTAGCATGCCTGTTATTTATTGCTTGTCGCTTACACTGTAGCCTACTGCTGCAGCTGCCATGGTTTGGATGTGGGCTGAGTGTGTTGGAGGCTGGTTCCCTGGGGTAGTGGTGTGGGGAGCATATGGGATCTGAGAAGTAATGTGGGGTTACTGGAGGGGTTAAGGTAGTTCTCAACAGACTTATTAGATCCTGAAAGACAGATGTTATTAAAGAGCAAGAGTGGCTCCGCCTCAGTCTGGTTTCCTGCCTGCTCACATGAGCTCCTCCTCTCACACAGCGTCTGCCATGAGGCCCTCACAAACGCATGAATTAATGGGACCACCCTATATTGGGACTTTCATTTAAAACCCTCTCCTTTCAAAGTACTCAGGTTCAGATACTTTGTCATGGCATCCACACCACCCCAGCCTACCCTTGGCCCGAACTGGGTGCTTTATGAGGCCCATTTCACAAGTTAGATGATAAAGGTTCAGAGAGAATCAGCACATCTAAGGGCAAATCACCATACTGCAACTCAAGTCTAGATCCTAGGCCTCTAAAACCAACACTAGCTCACATCCTGCTGCCTTTGTGGACAGTAAGTCACTGGTGCAGGGAACAACCCAATAGACACAAGAGGATACTCGGACAGAAATGTTGTACAATTACAAGAAAGCTATTGTGGCTGTTCTACTAAATTTTTTTTTTTTTTTTTTTTTTTTTTTTTTTTTTTTTTTTTTTTTTTTGGTCTTTTTGAGACAGGGTCTCGCTATGCAGCTCAGGCTGGTCTTGAGCTCATTTTTGTAGCCCAGGCCAGTCTCGAACTTGCACTGATCCTCTTGCCTCAGCCTCCCAAGTGCTGGAATTACAGGCGTGCGCCACCACGCCCGGCTCTAATGTGTTTTTAAACTGTCTCGATGTTATTTCTTATGAAAAGTAATACAAATAAAAATAAATTAAAAAGAAAGAAAGAAAAAAATTCCCAAAGTTTCACAAGTCTCTTTTAAGTGCTACAAATTTATAATTTTGCTGAATAAGCGAATTATAAGCATAAACTAAAAACGGCATGAAATAGCATAGAAAACCCAAATGACTGACACCATAACTCACAGCCGCCCATTGCTCTCTATTGTTCTATTACAAAAATACGGAACAATGGCAGAATGATGACCAAGATCTGGACTCAGCATTAAATAACCCGGAACACACAGAGATGCGAAGCACACGTGAAACCCTCATTCAGTTTCTCATAGGCAAAATGTGTGCTGACAAGGCAGCATCTATCTATCCTGTGTAAGTGATCAGGTTGAAAGCCCATCTCCAAGAGAAGACCACTGTAGAAAAGGAGTAGGACCACCTGAGGCAGTGTGGAATCTCGAAGTCCTGGTTTTGGAATGACCCAGGAATGACCCAGTCTTTCAGTGTTGAGCCCTACGTGCTGAATTTATAAAGCAATATCCAAAAATCAAGCCTTTCATCCACATCTTACCATCTGTTTCTGAGGCTGCACACCTTGAGCCTGTGGACAACAGAGGTGAGGCCATGCCCTGTCCTGACAGCTCTCCACCTCTGCCCTGTGTACTGGCAAGCTGGAGAGCTGTGTGCAGCAGGTTCGCCCTTAAACATTCTCCTTGTGATGAAGCATTCAGGAGCTGGATGTGCTGCTAGGGTCTAGTGCTTCCAGGAATAAAAAGGCTCATAAAAGAGTTTGTGGTGGATTCCAGCTGCTCCTGACTTTGGCTGGGGTCACTGAGGTTCTTAGGGGATTAACTGTGAGCCACAAGTTATGAGCCTCAGACTATTAAACAGCTAAATTGGGACTTTCATCCAAATCAATAAATTCTATAAAACGATCTCCACCACAGTTTTAGAAGGTAGTTTTGTAGAAGGCATTCATAGGCATTTTGTAAAAATCATTAGCAATGATACAGTTGAACAGACACATCCGTAGGCCTTCCTAATGTTACATATATTTTTATACTAGCAAAAAAGGATAAAAATAACTAATGACATAAAGATATAGCTGGTGAATTAACCATCTTCTATTTATTCATTCACGCCCCCATCGTTTCCTGATAACTTATGTATAATGGCAGAAGTGGACACAAAGTCCAGTTATCACTATGCATAAGACACTACTGGGAGGACAGAGAAGCAATGGGTTATCAGGGAAGCTGAGGGTGGGTGTTTGACGCTGCACTTGAATTAGGTCCTGAAGGGCATATAGGAGTTCAGCAAACTGAAATGTCAAGGTGGGATTCCAGGGAGAGGAATTCTTCATGCAGGGAGACTGAGAAGAGGAACAGTGAATTTGGAAAACAGTCACATCATTTAACATATTCCAATACTTGAATTTGGAACCACTGCAATGAGAAAATTTTAAAACTTTCTGGAAGTCATATACATACATTCTAATGTTGAACTTACTGGTCCACAAAGTATCTAAGAACAGTGTGAAACAAGAAAGTAAGGCTGGAGAGGGTGCAGAACTCAAAGAATAAGATGATCTGAATTTACACACATGGAACTCAATTCCAACTTCCCTGGACTAAGGATTTCCCCTAAATCCTGGTGAGAAAAGATCGTGTGTTGATATTACAGTTATACTATATATAAACAAACAAACTGTTAAGCTTCATTTATTATTTCCAAAGCATGGATTCAGTCATCCTTAGAAATCATTCTTGAAGTAAATAATGTCTTTCGGGTATTGGTAAGGACAGGTACAAGGGGAGCTAGATCTGACTGCTCTTTCCCCAGTGGGCAAAATAGGGAGGCACACATAGGATAGATTTTGTGAAAGCTGGGACATAGTAAATAGTCAATAAGTGGTAGCCCAGTAGTGACAGTGGGTACCATAAAGTAAGCAAAAATTCACAGGGCAGCCTGAAAAGCAGTAGGTTTAAGCTTGGTGACTACATATTGTTTTGAATAGTCAACTAAGAAACACTGAAAATTCAGACCTGGGCATGTGCAGGGTAGGGGCCAGATTTATTTTGTCTGTGAAGTTCCAGAAATCCAAGTGAGAAATTAAATAAAAATCAGCACAGGATCATTGGCAACCCTGTGGGGCTTCAGTAGATGGAAGTATTTATTTATTTACTTATTTATTTATGTATTTATTGTGGTACCAGGGATTGAACTCAGGACCTTGCACTTGCCAAACAAGCACTTATTCTACTGAGCTATCTTCCCAGCCCCAGGATAAGTTTTTAATTAAAAAAAAAAAAAGAAAGTGGAAGCTCTATGAAGAACCAAACTACCATAAAGGAGAAGTAAGAAGAGCTAAAAGTAAGAGAATGGCTTCAAAGTGACAAATAATCTATAACTTTACCCACACAATAAATTTAATTGGATACTGGCAAGAATGATAGAAATAGTTTAATATGCAATTTATTTATTTTTTTGTTCTACCGCTGAGCTACATCTATGACTTCCCACAAATAATTTTTTTCTTAAATCTTTTTATTTATTTCTTTATTTGGTACAGGGTCTTGCTACACAGCTCAGACTCATAGTGATCCTCCTGTCTCAGCCTCCCCAGCACTGGGACTATAGATGTGCACCACCATGCCTGGTTTCAGTGGCTGGTGGGTCTTTGTGCTTGCAAATCAGGAATTTGGACTGCTGAACTATGACTCCAGCCCCCACCTGAAAATTCTTTTTTTTTTTTTTTTAAGTATATTGCAAGTTTTATTTAAATAAATATTTATGTATTTAACAGCAAATATTTATGTAATCAGCAGCAACACTACACAATTAACAGCATTAATTGTGATATTGTGTTATGTCATATTCTTTTCTTAAATTTATTTTTATTATTATTTTTCTACAATAGCTAATACATTGCATAATGTTGTCTTCATTGTAGTTGTTGAGAGCACAAGATGCAGGCATGATTTCTTGTCTAAACCTCATTAGTACAGATCTTTCTTTTCATTGCACAAAGAGAAAGTACCTGTATATATAGTCTAACAGCCCATAACAACAGTGGATTATAAGTTCATCTGGCATTACTGGGGGCTGTTCATTTGAGCCTTTCACAACTCAACATATTAATATGGCTTTCCTTTTTATATCTCATGGTTAGACTTTTCTGCTGGATGGTTAAGACAAAGATAAAGCAAGACCTATGTTACAAAGAATATATACTTTTTGTATCTGACAAGGACAATTAGGTCCCCTCAAGGTTTACCCTGGAACCATGTACTGAAGTTTGCAACACTTTTGTCAGTGTAAGCCATCTGGATGAGTCATGGCCAATGCTTGATCATTTTGCTCTCTGTGGAATCCTGAGAGAATGTTTCTCTCCAGGTGACTCTCCTTAGGCACACTGTACATCATCGATCACTTTCCTCTACAGCCCCATAATCTCCTTTAACAGGAAATTTGGGACTCTACTGAGTTATATGCTGTAACAGTACAGGTTCTTTTATGTGCTGTGTTCTCACTGACCTTGAAGGGCTAGAGCCAAAATATTGGCTACACTTGATATGATCTCCTTAAAGCTTCTTTAATGCTTCAATCTTGATTTGTGAACTGACTTGCATATGAAAGCTGAGATTCAGTTTGTTACCATTGAAGCCAAAATCCGCCCAATATGGTAAAAAACAGTCCATTTAAAGTTATTTTGGAAAACCTAAAAGGATAAAAAATACCAAGGCAGCTGAGCTAAAACAGGCATCTCATCTTGCCTTGTTAATTAAACAGGATGTAAAATTGTCATAAACAATTGCTTCCATCCATACATCATGTGGTACTGTCATTTTCTTGAGACTAGCATTCTTATTCATGTGTTTTGCTAGAAAGAGATGTCAAGACCCAATGAAAAATAAGAAAACCAAATTTTTGTATCTGTTTCATTAGAACAACATTCCAAAACAGTTTTATGTAGCTTGTTTTTACCAACAGAATTTTGAGTTCTTTCAAAGCCTACCAAGTGTAGAGGTTAAAGTATTAGATGATAGCACCAAGGAGCTGAAATTTCTGCATATATATTTGGAATCTCTAAGGTCAGTAGCCCTAAACTTGAGGATTTATGGCTGGATAAAAATGTTGAAAACAATGTTGACAGAATCATAGAGTTGCCATCATATTATATGTTAGATAAGGAGAGTCACAGTAAATGTATTTTAATATAATTTTTGCATTTGTTTGTTTATTTATTTATTTGTTTATGTGTTGTGGCACTAGGGATTGAACCTAGGGCCTTCACGCTTAACTACATTCCTAGCTCTAGTTGTTTTGCTTTGCTTTGAGACAGCATCTCACTCAGCTGCTAAATTGTTCAGCTGTCCAGGCTGGACTCAAACTTGTGATCCTCTTGCCTTGGCCTCCCAGAGTGCTAGGATTATAGGAGGAAGACACGAAGCTTGGTGTAGAATCTCATTTTAAAAGTAATATCTTAAAATAAAAGTTTTAATAAAAATATAATTTCAGAGAAAGTGTCCTCAAGTGTGTATATAAGGGCTTTATGACAAAAGTATTTCACAGCACACTTATTTTTCCTATAAAGTAGTAAAGTCCTGGTCATGGTTTCTGATTCAGTGTTCCCCAGTTTGGGCATGTGCATGGGGGTATGTGTCTCTTAACTCTTTATTTATTTATTTATTTATTTATTTATTTATTTGCAGGAACAGGGTTCAAACTCACGACTTTACAATTGCTGGGCAGGCACTTGTGCCACGGAACTATCTCCCCAGCCCCTGCGTCTCTTAACTTCTGATTTTGAAGTTTTGGCTACTGAATTCCAGGATACATAGTCATTTAGGCACACATTTGGCTGCAGTCTGGGACCAGATATAAAAATATAGAAAGTCTGAGGCTTCTTTGTGGTTTCCATTGCAGTTACATATACACTTTCCTATGTATGTATGTATGTATGTATGTATGTATGTATTTTGTGGCTGGCTCAGCCCACCCTGGGGGTGGGGCTTGTGCATGTGGTGCTGGAGATCCAACCACTGTCCCTGTGTGCTTGCCTAAGCTTTCCTAAGCAAGCACTTTAGACTGCCAAGCTATCTTGCCAGCTCCTACATTTCTTAATTTCATCTAAAACAAAAACTCTGCTGCAAGTAGGTGCTGTGTTGTATTTGCCCTAATCCTATAGATGAAGAAACTAAAATTCTGAGTTATCATTCATTAAATCATCCACATAGTCATACATTCGACAAGCATTTATTCAGCATTTCCTGTGACACTGTGCTAATCTCTAGTGAAGCCAAGATGAATAAAAACCATCTATGCTGTTACTCAAGGTTGTATAGATAATTTTGGACAGAGTTGATTTGGGACAGGTATTTCAAGGTTAAATTTTCTGCTTCTCTAAAAGTCAAGCTGCCCACTGTGTCTCTTCCTCCACGGAGAATAGTTCTTGCTACCACACAGTCCCTTTGCTGTGCTCTTAGCTCCCTCCTGGGTCAGGCTGAGATACGTAGAACTCCAGTCAGGCTCTCGTCTTCAAACCAACGTTCTTCAGACATGTGTTCAACATAAATTTTGGATGGCTGAGTACTGAAATGGTGCTGAAAGACGCAAAAAGGGGAAGAGGACAGAAACGATAGGATCTCAAGCAGTAAAACAAAAGCTATGCAGTGAACAAGGAGGTTCAGAGTTAGTACCACGTGGAAACATGCTTACAAACCTTTATCGTGATCCCTCCAAGCACTTATAGTGCTGCCCCCAAGGGGACATCTGATAAGTTCAATTTTTCCAGCACTGTATATGCCAGTGTTGCCTTAGTTTATCTCCCTGGCTCCCTGGCTCTTCATTTCCTCTGGACTGACTTCTTGTTTGAAGCAGATTTTGTTGGGTGCTTTACCAGAATAGAAGTCTCATCACGTATCACCAATTCCAAGGCTGTTTTCTCCACAGGTCTCAGCCTCGGGTGGTTCGCCCATGCACCTGCCAGCAGGCGATCAGGTTGATGGGTCTGGGTTGCATGGTTGCTGCAATTGTGGATATCAATCTTACATACATGCTATGAAGTCATTTGTATTCAGTGGTTCTCAACCTGTGGGTCACGACCCTGGTGGGGGTCGAGCAACCAGAATGCAGGGAAGGCCTAAAGCCATCAGAAAAATGTTATTTATTTGGAATTACAGTTTTGAAGTAGTCACCAAAATTATTTTTTGGTTTGGGGTCACTGCAACATGAGGAACTGTTTTGCAGGGTCACGGCATTAGAAAGGATGAGAACCACTGATTTAGATCATCTTTATGGACACTTTTGTTTCCTATGTCTGCCACACTGAGACTTGTTAGAAGTCAGAGGCAGTTTATAAATAGAGGTACTTGTAATAGTCTAATGGAATGCCAAGTGATGGATTATTGCGTATTTGTTTATGACAGCTGTGGACTTGAAAAGAAAAGAGAAAAATTAGCCTTAACCTGTCACTTAATTCCACTGTAGCTTCTGTTAGTTAAAAATAGAATAAAATTATATCACTATGAGAATTCCAGGAAGCAGATTAATTTGGAGGAAAAAAGTCTCCAAAACAGTACTTACGAAAAGAGTACAAACTCAAATTCTTAGGTGAAAGCCATATTAAACTGTTTGTTCAGTCCTTCCCTTCTCTGCTAATTCTTATTCCCTTTCACAGCTGAAAATAGTAAATAGAAAGTAAGATACCAAAATTCTCAGTCCCTCACACTAAAATAACAGGAACTCCAGATGCTACCTCTCCAAGACCCATGTCTTAAAGCTGGTTCTGGTGAAACCCTGTATCTTTTTGGGAATCTTCTCGGGCCAACTGAGATTGTGCACAGAGGTCAGATAGTCATACTGCATCTTGGGATTGTATAGTTTTTAGTCTGGGTAAGATAGGAAAGACACCAGATATGGAAGAAGAGTGCAGTGGGGAGGGTGAAAGGGCATAAGAACTAAACCTGACCTTCTTCTTTGCTCCAACGGATAATGCTCTAATGCTGCAGAGATTTATTTGTACTAACAAGCTCTTATTTCAAAATGCAATTACCCATGAGGTGATTAAGCCTACAGTTCTGGAGATCACATTAAACTCAATTAAGTCTTCTGCAATCAGAATCATTATTTGGGGGCAAAGATAAAGGGATGCATGTTCTAATTAAAGAGGAATGAAAAAGATAATGATCTTGGGCACTGATTCCAAAATCTGCTTCCTAGGCATTATCAAATAAGCCCGTGAAAGGTATAGATTGCTATCCTTTCTCCCCACTGAGATTGAAGAGAGGCTGGAATAGAGGCCAGAAATAGATATTTTTAAAAGCTTCCTGGGTCATTCAGGGCTGGGAGCCCAGGGACGAGCTTTGCAGAAGCACAGGTGTTGGAGGATGTCTCGCTGCCCTTGACTGACCTTACAGCCTGATCCTCGGCTTGACAGACAATGAACCTAATGCCGTATCAGGACTCATCAGGGCTGATCTGCTTACAAAATCTGCAGGAAAATCATGCCTAAATGAGAACGGCAGCTCACCGATTCCAAGGAGGGGCAGTCTTTTTCAGAAACTGAAATGTTCCCATCTGCCACGCAGAACACCTGGACAGACAAAATTGTAATCGCACAGTTGCCTGAGGTTGATCTCTGAAACCCAATGAAAGGGATACTCCCAGAGAGAGTCGTTTCCATTTGGGTGCAGGGAATCACAGGAAATGATCTTCCTGCCTCATCCTTTAGATTGGTTATCCTTGACGTTGGGCAGAGCCGGAGAAATACTGCCAAATTCTTGCCATCAGGTTTTTTTTTTTTTTTTTTTCCCAGAGTCTCTGAAAAAAAAAAAAAAATCATTTTGGGACTGTTTCATGTCACTTTAAATTTTATGACATTTTCCTTTTCTTAGCTGAAGTCACATTTCATTCATGTATCTATCTCTGGCCACCTGTATTGTACTAAACGTGTCCAGACCCCCATTGATATGTTGGCTGACTCTAGGTGTTTAATGCATTCTCTATTGCTTTGCTCTGGTTTTACACCCATGGGACCACAGCCCAGTGGGGAGGAGAATGATCATATGTATATTTTAAGTATTAAAAAAAGAAAGTATTAGGGCTTTAAGAAACTAAACTAGAGCAAAGAGTGGAAAGTGATTTGCTCTGGGAGCTAGAGACAAAGCGAATCTTATTTCCAGGATCATGAAGAGCCTCGCCTGTCATCAAAGGGCACACTGGTTAATTACAGCAACTAGAATAATGTTTTGTAACCTTGTTCTGTATAATTGTTGGGCAAAATAGTCATAACAGATAATTTAAAAACTCTTCTACAAGGAATATTGAATAAAATATGATACATGTTTACAGAGTTACTATTTTTAAGATGCACTTTTTTAAAATAAAAAGATGAATAAATAGTCAAGTCAGAAAAATCTCCCCCCCAAAATGAGCAGGGAAATGAAAATTGGAGGATCCAACACAAGAGCTGCAACCACCTCGGGGAAGTAGAGTGGATCTTAATCGCTGCATGGGAACAGGAGAGAAAGTCTCAGGCCCCAGAGACAGGAGATTGGAATTAAAACCACAACAGGAAGCTGGGTTGAAGCAGTGCAAAATTAAAAACAAATGAGTGGAAAAAGTAGACCCACCCATGAGGGAGGAGTTTAAAAACTATTCTGTGAATATTTATAGCCATGAAAACCTCTGGAGTCCAAATCCATGCTGTGGGCATAGTCTAGGAAACGTTGAGATGATAGCATAAAATATGATGCTAGCTGCTGGTGCTCCCGGGGCTGTCACAAAAGTAAGTGCAAAATGTCTCCTGCTGAGCGTCCCCTTCACGTGGCCTCTGTAGGGATTTCCAAAGATTACATGCCAGCGAGAGGAGGTTGGTTGTCTGAAACTATAAAACCTTTGAGGAAACAATATCATGGAAAAATATCAGCAAACAGTACAGAATGTACGAACTTTAGTTATTTCGATTCTTGAAATATGGCTAATTTGTTTTTTAAAAAATTATTTAGGAGAAATATATTATTAGAAAAGAGAACCAGCAAGATAGTTCAGGGGACTAAACACCTGCTTAGGTGATCCCAGGGACCCAGGCACCACATACCTTGCCGGCCCCACCCCTGGGCTCACTGAACCTGCCACTGAGTCTGGGTGTGGTCTCGCACACCTGCAATCCCAGTGCTGGGGAGGCTAAAAATAGTAGGATCACTCCGAATTTGAGCTGCATGAGACCCTATACCACATACATTGAAAATAAATAAATAAATATTTTAAAAGGAAATATATATAATATATATTGTTATATATATTATATATATTTCCTTTTAAATATAAATTTTAAATTTATATTTAAATATAAATTTTAAATTTATTTAAATATAAATATAAATATAAATTTTAAATTTATTTAAATATAAATTTTAAATATATTTTAAATTTCCTTTTAAAATATATATTGTTATATATATTATATATATTTTCTTTTAAAATATTTATGAATAAATGACATATATAAGTCATATATATATATATATATATATATATGACTTAAAAGACTTCAATACAATAAAAAGTACAAAATTTTTGAGAAAAACATTACGCAGACCTTTTTTATTTTTTAAAATCATTTTTAGTAAGGGTCTATAGGTTCTCACTATGTCGATCACACTCATAGTGACCCACCTATGAGTGTTCAGCTTCCCAAAGAGCTAGGATTACAGGCGTGTACCACCGTGTCCAGTTTCAATCACCCGTCTCAGCGCGCCCCGTGGGTGGGGCTGGTATGGCACAATGGGGTTTGAACCCTGGCCACTGTGTCTGCCTATGCAGGTGCTTTAGTCCACTGAGCTATTTGGCCAGCCCATCAGGCAAACTTTGGACATAGAACCAAACAGTGTTTTAAAATGACAACTAAGTAAAGGCTATAAAGCAACAGAAAAATATTTGCAAACCATACATCTAACAAAGAATCTATAGCTAGAATATAGGATGAGCTCTTAAAACACAGCAGTAAGACAATAACCTGGCTAGAAAATAGCAGAAAGAGTCAAGCAGACACTTCCCTAAAGAAGATAAAGTATGGCAAATAGACACATGAAACAGTGTTCTTTGGGAGGCTGAGGCAGGAGGATCGATGTGAGTTCAAGAGCAGCCTGGGCTACACAAGTGAGCTCAAGGCCGGCCTGAACTGCATAATGAGACCCTGTCTCAAAAAAAGACAAAAAAAAAAAAGAATAAAAGAAACATTGTTCAACACTATTAGCCATCAGAGAACTACAAATTGAATTCGCTGTTATACCACTATATACTGTTAGACTGGTTAAGACAAAAATCACTAATAATGCTGAATGTTGGTGGTAAGGTGGTAAGGTATCTTGATACTCTGTTCATCAGTGTGGCAGAAAAGGAAGCTGAGAGAGAGAGAGAGAGAGAGAGAGAGAGAGAGAGAGAGAGAGAGAGAGAGAGAGAGAGAGACCTGTGTGGTATTCCTCCTGTACCTACATTTGAAAACTTCTATCCAAATGCATGGTACCTAGAATACGTAGAGTCCATTGCTTTCGGGAACAAATGAAAAACACTCTGTACTGTAAGACTTTGGTGCAATCTCAACAAGAGCTGAGTAAATGTGACAGGCACATGATTCTAGCTGGGTAAGAACTCAGCCAACTGTAAGTCTGAACCGGTTTCACTCAACTTGACTTTGCTGCTGTAAACAAGAGTAAATCAGACCTAGAAACTCTACAACCTCACGGTTGCACAGTTCTCTCTGGATAATGGCCCAGTGAAAATGCCTTTCAGTTCATCTGCGGAGCCCCAAGAGTACAGGCTTAACCCAGGAACTCTCTCTATGTGGCCTACCAGCTGCAGCTTTGAACTTGGAAAATAGAATAAATTGAGAAGGGGAATATAGTCCACCTCATCTTTTTTATTATTATTATTACACTAGTGGGCATAACTTTTCAGTATCTAGGCTATCGAAGTCCAAATGTCAGCCCTGGAATGATCTACAATTAGAGTAAAGGGCTAAGAGTGAGAGGCTTTGAATTTTCTGAAATCTCTTAACTCTGAGTTTTGTCTTGACCTGTCTTGAAAGTGCAAAGCAGGTGAAACTCAAGCACACTAATGATCTTAGAAGAAATGCAGTGTTATAGCCTAAACTCTTCACAGACATCTATATCGCCACTTTACATCCAGCCCAACTAACTCGTAGGAGAATAGAAACCAGCTGTTCCTTCATTTTCTATAAACATTTATTAAGAACTATCATATATCAAATGAAAAATAAGAAGACTGTCCTTGAAGACCAATTGGAACATACCACATGATTGTCTAACTCAGCCGGTATGAATTCTTGGTGAACAAGTACACTAGGTTGAGGGTCATTTCCTTCAGAGTTGTACAAAAACAGGGATACATGCAGGAAGCCAGTTCTTAAAGAAAAGTAGTATTCACCGAATATACTTAGGTGCACATATCCTCAGCCCTCAGTGACTCTTCCCCACTGGGCACCCACTTATCCTTCACATGTTTTGTAGCTCTGGTTGACTCTGGCATAGGCTGTATTGATAGGCCACAGACGGAAAGGGGCATATTATGAACACATCAGTTCTAGAAGAACCAATAATAGGAATGAAATATGCAAGGAGGAAGCTTGTGCCGTCTCTTTCCATGTGAAAATCTTTACCTGCCCATGGATAGGAAAGGTTCCCGGACTACAGTTTTGGATCTGGAATGGACGTTCTCCTCTATCAGGAGCAGTTGAAGAGAGTCATGTTGATGTTATGTGAAGATAACTCTGGCTCTGGGCAGAGGCCATCTTTCTTCTTTTCTAGTGCTGAAGATAGAACCCAGAACCTTGCTCATGCTAGGTAAATGGTCTACCGCTAGCTATTCTCCAGCCCGCCTGAGGTCATCTTGACATCTCCTTGGTTGATTTTTTTTACCTCTCCATTTCTGGGATTGGAACCAAGGCCTCCTGTATGACAGGTAAGCATCCTCCCTCTCAGTTCTATTTTCAACCCTTGAGCGAACTTTAGTAAGCAAAAATTGGATCTAAAATTCACCATGGAGACGTGCAAGGTTTCACTGCACCTTTGCACTCACTGGCCTCCTACTGTCCTGTTTTCTTATCTCTCATCCATCCATATACTTCATCATTCCCTACTTTTCCTCTCCTCTTCAGCTTCCTGCTCGCTCACCATTTAGTCAAGATGTTGAAATCCTTTCAAAACTTGCTGTTAAATAAAAGCAAGGAAAATTGCTACTATATTTAGACTAGGAAATGATGGGTAGTTCTGATTATCATATATAAAATATTATAAAGCCTTATGCAGTTATGAGGTAGCTTCTGGAGTTTGTGATTGATCATTGTGAGTGTGGATGCTGCACCTGCCCTGGGGCAGGTAATTTGCATTAAAATGTAAGGCCAGGAGAGAGGCTGGGTAGCTGCCTGAGCTGCTGCCACTCCTTTTGCTCTCTGCTGTTTGCCGCTGCCTTGAATGGTTGGTTGCTCTGTGCTCTGTGCCGCTGTGCCTGAGACTGCTAAGTATGGACTGAAACCTCCACTAACTGTGAGCTAAATAAACCTTTCCTTTCTTCATTGTGGGTATCAGGTATTTTGTCCCAGCAACAAGAGAACAGTACCTAAGACATCATCATTATACAGCATACCAATAAACTACAGGTGGATAATGTCACATCTTTGTTTGAAAAGTAAATATTCTCACAAAGGTTCTAATATGATGTGAAACCACTTAACGCCCCCACATTTCTTGTACAGATGATGCTCAGAGAAATGATATTTTGGTTGTACGAGATAATAAATTACTCTTCCCAGGTTCATCCTTCATTTGCACAAACCTCCAGGCTCTGCTTATTTCAAGACTCCCCGCAGCTGTCAGGTTTTCGCTACATAATTACTGTTTATTCACAATTTCTCACTTTAAGGGATTTGCCCACAGAGCTCTCACATTCAGCTTGCAAAATGTGATGACTCTTATGTTTTGTTCTTTATGCTAGACACTGGAGGCAGCTTTTAGTCCTGACCAAAATATTTGCAGGAGACTAATTACATTTCTATGGACCATTAAAATAAAGTCTGTTCAAGGAATAAATAAAAAAATGCATCAAACTTTGTAACTGCAATTTCAAATCATACAGAACAAAAGGATTTGGAGATTGGTGGAAGTACAAATAATTTCTTGCCTCAGAGCAGTGACATTCAAAACAGCAAACAAGGGTTGAATGTTCACTGTCACCTAAGCCTGCTCGGAGTGTGTCCCTTGTTTAATCTCCAAACTGCCAGTTGACATAGGCAGGACAAGCATACTAGATGAGAAATCCAAGGTGTGGAAAGGGTCAGTCAGTTGTCCCAAGTCGCTTAGCTAGGATGTGGCACAGCCCAGGAGCCTGCATTTGCACCATGGCACCACATTCTTATGAAAGCTATCGTGCTACCTGGGAATATTTTTAGAAGCTCAGTATCCTGTGTACTTGATGAAGGAAGAAATAAAAAAGACAGTACGTCCTACTCTGTCAAAGCACCTGGCTCTCAAAGGGCTTTTGCCTCTCTCCAGTTAGTTTCCCTTCTTCTTTCCTATCTGCTTTGCCCACCCACCTGTTCATTTAATGGCGCTTTGTGGAATGCTAGTGTCTCAGTTACTCTTCTCTCATTGCTGGGACAAATACCTGACACCCAAAATGAAGGAAGGAAAAGTTTATTCAGCTCACAGTAACTGGAGGTTTCAGTCCACGTTCACTCTGCTCCAAGGCAGAATAGCACAGAGCACAGAGCAGCCTTTCATGGTGGGGGCAAAGAGCAGAGAGCAGAAAAGGGAACAGTGGCAACAGTGTCTACAGAGAGCAAGTCTGTCTTCCTTAAGGCGCATTCTGGCCATCTGCCCCAGGCTGGGTGCAGCACTCACACCCATGATCCCAGCAGTAGTCATACCCATAATCCCAGGGGACCATGAGTTAATCACTAAGTCTAGAAATCTGCCCCATGATTGTATGAGGCTTTGGAGGGACTACTAGACACAAACCATAACAGCTTGTCTTAGAAGACATCATCCAGGTAATCCGAGGACTACAAGAGCAAAGGGAGACTGCTCTTCACAAGAAGTTATCTGCCGCAGGGTCATTTTCTAAACATGCAAATCTGATCCACCCAGCACAGGTAAAACCTCCAATGGCTTTCCACCTCCTAGGCCAAAGATCAAAATCCACCAAGTGGCTTCCATAAAGTCAAACCTCCTCTGTTCTGAATTTCATGCACATGCCCTGGGTTTGCATCTCTGCCCTCTTGTCAGTTTCTGGAATGTACTAGATCAGACTCTCAGTTTCTGTTCTTGATGGTATCTTCTTATTTTCCATGCAGAGCCCTTATCTTTATTTCCAAATGTGTGATTGTGGGGTTATTAGTTATGTTGGACTCCAGCTTGGGATTACAAGTTGTCTGAGTGTGGGAAAGAGGTTAGAAGACTCATCAGAGATAAGGCAGAAATGTTAGCCTAGGTTAGCCAAAGGACTTGGAAGTCACAGAATTTCTGAGCTGGGAAGGAAGGTCACCAGAACTGTGCTTGAACAATACAGTAGAGGGTCCAAGGTCAAATGGGACAGAGAAGGGCAGAGCAGAGGTCACATAAGAAGTGCTATAGTCTGAATGAGAGGCCACACAGGATGATGGAAAAGAGAAAGAGGAAACTTACTTAGGAGATATGGCCAAATCAACAAGAGATATTTGTTTGAATGTGGAAAGCAAGGGACAAGGAGAGCCCTAAGAGATTCCAAGTTTCCCAGGCAGGCATTGGAACAGCTGAACAACCTAATAGACAGAAACAGAAAAGAGGAGCAAGGTCCTTTGGGGGAAAAGATGGCAGACTCAGCTCTGGAACTGCTCAGCTGGAAGTGTAAAAGAAAGAAGGTCCACAAACTTCCTGACTGGATGTTGCCTGGGTGGGGCTACAGAGCGGAAGGAAGGTCATGGCTAGCACAGAAGTTGCGGGCACCAGGTACCCTGGTACTGTACTCATGAGGAGGAAGAGAAGGAAGAGAGAAGAAGAAGAAAAGAGGAGCAAAACAAGCTTGGAGGCAGGAAGAATATTCAAAGAGAAACGTGGGATCTCAAGAGGCCTCCCTTGAAGCAGAGACCCTCAAATGCCAATAGCTGGAAGAAGATGAGCCCAAAGAAAACCCTGCTGAGGTTGCTAGCTAAGGAAGGGCAAGAGAACAGGCTCAGCAGTAGGGTTTTAAGAGTAAAACCAAAAAAAAAAAAAAAAACCCAAAAAACTAAGGATTTTAAAACTCTGGAGGTCACCAGGGATTCTACTGCCCTCTGCTGCTGGATTTGACTTCATTAGATAGAGTGGGTCTTGGCATTTACTGACCACCTGCCGTGATGAACCAAGTATTTTTCAGTCATTATTTTTCACCAGTGTTGTGAAGAAGGTGTCTTCTTTTACTTTAGTATCTATTATTATATAATTTATAGTTAAGAATGAAGCCCAGCGGGGTACTGTAGCTTGTGTATGAGCACAAATTCACCAGGCGCTAAGTAAAGTGAGTTGTGTTCAGTGCTCATCTACGCC
The DNA here is from genome assembly GCA_004027025.1 of Myocastor coypus. Classification (NCBI taxonomy): domain Eukaryota; kingdom Metazoa; phylum Chordata; class Mammalia; order Rodentia; family Myocastoridae; genus Myocastor; species Myocastor coypus. Next base: position 65,057 of record PVJA010003638.1, read on the forward strand.
GAGACTGCTGCAGGGGCTCAGTGCATGAGTGTTTTGATGAATGAAGCAATGAGACGAACGGAATCCAATACTGTGATCAGCTCTGTGTGATGTCAAAACCCATAAGTTTTCCAGTAGAAGAGATCGTCCTACTGACAATTTCTTTCAAAGTTTCTTCAGAAACAATAGTAGAGAAATCGACCTTGTGAGAAGTTATTTCTCATATGAAAAAGTTGTCATTTCACTTTGTAAGTAATCTAGCTGATAAGTCACTCAGATGTTCACATCAACTGAAGCTGAATTAACTGTAAGACGGTTTTACTTTCTAGATCATGTGCGTGTGTGTATCAAAATTCACAAGCAAATAAATATGCACAACATTTAAGAAATATAAAACTCCCATCCTAACCGTCAATCATAAACCCAATCATTTCAAATGGCAAGAAAATGATTTTTCATGCTTTTCTGGAGAAGATTATTTTCCTAAGGTGATTTGCTTCATCTGAAGAAAACAAAACTGTGGAAATAGTGTTCCTGTAGCTGGTGTTAATTAGACCTTGAAACAAAAGAGATTCAAATTCAACTTGCGTCAGAGGTGAGTTTTGTTTTTAATGGAAATATCTGAAAGAGGCATTTTCCTAATGAGAAGAATGAAGCCACACCCACCTATTTGTTTCTATTACAGGACTTGCACATTCTCATGATTGTCAGCTTCCTTCATTGAGGGCAATTTGGCAGGGAGCTGGTGGGCTGCATGGCTCCCTGGACGACACCATAGGGAGAAGCGAACTTCAGGTCTGCCCCCTGTAAATGCAAGCTTGGAGGACATAGGTGACTCTGCAAACATCAGCTTTCCCACAGGTAATGTGATGCTGAAAGTGCTTGGTTATCTTGCAAGTTACACAGTTGTTTCACTCCTTTTTTTTTTCTTTTTTGTATTGAGGCTCAGGACCGTGAGCTTGCCAGGAAGGTGCTGTGCCACTGAGCTCCATCCCTGGCTTAAATTTCTTTTAAAGATAAAAGCAAATAATATCAATAGTAATTTGTTTGGTAAGAAATGCAAAGTCATCATGGAAATACAAAATATCACCGTTGCCTCTTTCCCCAGGATATTCATAAACCATTCCCATCCAGAAAGAAGAAGATGTTCAGGTACTTATAACAGTTGTTGGGTCTTCTTTGTCTCATCACTGTAATGATAGAATTGAATGATTCCACACAAGGCTGCTCTGAAGCGTGCTGAGAAGAAAACTGTCTCTACTCAGCTTATAAAACCTACTGGTGCCAGTGTCTGTACCTGGGAGCTTCTAGATGATCCTAGGTTTTGAATTGCCATGAAGCTTTGGGAATCACTTATCTCCTATAGATTTAAGTGTATGATGCCCAATGCCGAGGTCCAAATCTCCATTTTATATCTTTCTCCAAATAAAATTCAAAAGAAATCATGTTCAAGATGACTTTTGGGAGTTTCTTTCAAACCAACGAAACCCCTGAGACCTAGCTTGGACTGTGGCCCTTTTGAAAGAGAAAAGCTTGGAGAGTGCTGTTTTCCCTAGGCCTCCACTCCAGGCGGAGCAGATAGGAGCAGGTCTGCCCCTTGGAGCCAAATGCCTTCTAACTATCTTGAACACAGAAGCTGCCATCTCTCTTGCCATTGAACTGATGTGATTAAGGACTCCCTAGCTACGTCACCACCTGAGTGGCTCTGAGCACAATCCTAGCTATTTTAATAATGTGTAGGAGATGCTTAGGTGAGCTTAGGCAACTGCAGGGACCATGGTTTGATCCCTGGCACCACATGCTGTGCCAGTCCCACTCCCAGGGTAGGCTGAGCTTCAAGGAGAAGCAGAACACAGATGGCCACTACTAGATCCTTGGAGAAGTCTGTGGTGTCAGGGCCCCAGCACACATTTGAAAATTTCCTGGAGGAAAGTAACGGTGGCATGTGACAATGTGCACCAATAAAAGTAATAGTTGCCTTCCACGATGGCCCCCTTTATCTTCAGCGTAGATGTTTTAAGGCCCCCAGAGGACACATGAAGTCTCAGATAATGCTGAAGTCTCTACATGCTGTATTTCATTCTCATTATAGATCTTAGCAGCCTCTGTGGGATTTTCTTTCTGGCCGTATCAAGCTGAGCACTCACTCCCTTTCCCTTAAAGGAAGCAGTGCATAGCTTCTCTTTGGCATGCTCAGGCTGACAGCATCACTGCTCTTGCACTTTGAGCCCATTTCTTGTAGAATAAGGCCTACTTGGTCACAGCACCGAGATATGGTGACAGCCTAATAACCAAGAAGGCTGCTCTTTAAGTCACTGTTCCTGTTGCCAAGACAAAATACCCACCTCAAGTCAAGGGTGGAAAGGTTTATTTATCTCAATTTGTAGAAGTTTGAGTCCCTAACTGGCCAGCCTTGAGGCAGGGTGGCCTAGGAAACAGGCACTGCAAGGGAGAAACAGTTCATAGAGGTTGGAAGGCAACAAGGGGTGGCCACAGCTCTCTCTGTCCCTTCTGTCTTACTGAGGCTTCTTAGGGCACACAGCACTCACACCCTTAATCTTAGTACCCTTGACCCTAGCATTGCGCCATGGATCCATTCCAGCATCACACACTCTAGATCAGCCACTGCTGAAAAACCCCGCCTATGATTGCCTGCGGCTCTGGGTGCGGGAGGCACATTTAGACGTGGCCACAAGAGCTGCTAACTGGCTAATGGGTGGGTAACATGCACAGCGTGGATGTACTTGTTAAGGAAACGGTTCTCATCCCGGATGCAGGGGCCGAGCTTTCATCATCCTGCTCAGAACAGCACACACTTTAAAATTTATGAATTGTTTATTTCAAGAATTTTCCATTTAATATTTTTCAGAACACAGTGGACCTTGGAAAGCTCAAACTTTAGAAAGAGAAACTGTAGATAAGGAGAGGATTGGTGTATATCTTGAGCACTTTGCACTGCCAGGAACTTTAAATATTCATTTACTCTTTGTAACAGTTAACTGTCTTTGGCATGTAGCATGGTGTGTCTCTTTTACAGGTGAAAAGAACTGAGGCATATAATCTCATTTGCACGAAACATTTACTGAGCACTGGGTTTTTTTTTTTTTTTTTTTTTTTTTTAAGGGCGCAGTATAATCCTTGATGTTGAGAAATCTGTGACCAACAGGAGGCCAAATAACATGCAGGACACATGATCACTGACAGGGGTTAATGGTCACTATTTATTTGTTTGTTTGTTTATTTATTTATTTATTTTTGTGGTACCAGGGATTGAAATCAGGACCTTGCACTTGCAGGGCAGGCACTTATTCTACTGAGCTATCTCCCTGGCCCCCAAGAGTCACAATTTAAATACAGCCCTGTTTCACTTGAAGTCTGGGACATCATTCATTCATTTACTCATTCACCCAATATGAAGTCCTGAGTATTAGTCTGTGCTGGGCTTTTTGCCAGGGGCCAATAATAAAATGATGAGTCCAGCAATCTGTCCCTGCCATGGTGGACCTTAAACCCCCTTCTGCTGCTACCCAGACTCTTCACTGGCGAAGAAGGGCTGTCCTCCCGCTTCTGAGGAGCCATAGTTCTCCCTCCAGTTTGGGGCCAGTTCCCTAAGGGCCTAGCTCATCGTAGCTACGTCAGACTCCATGGTGGGGACACTGTTAGCTGCTTTTTCTTTCCATTTATGGACAAAAAATATTTTCTTTGTTGGAGAAAATCCTATTTTACAGAGATGAGATCACTCATACATGTGACAAATGGAAGGAGGAAAAAAAAAATAAATCTGATAAAGGGAACAAATTTCCTGTGTCTTCCCAAGCGTACAGTTCAAGGTCTGGCCTCTAGTTCTGCAGGACACAGATTGTCAGGCAAGGTTGAAAAGAGCTGGGCTTTGTCCTGGGCTGCGTCACGGCCTCCCCAGGATCTGCACACATCATCGTGCGTCAGCTGCCCCCGCGTGACTCAAGCTGAGAATGAATTTCTCTGACCTCCTTTATGGCGTTGTGTGGGGTTCTGTGTATATTTGATTAGTGTCACCGATGTCATTGTTCCTGCTCCAGCAGGAAGCTGAGTGCTCCACGGCGCCCCACCCCTGCGGAAGGCAAACGGGTTAGCAGCCCCCCAGCTCCACCTGTTGACTGCTTTGGGCACTGTCGCCTCTCTCCAAGAGAGCACTCTGGCTTCCAGAGGCCAATTCTTTTGTTCCACTTCTCCTTTAGACTTTTGAGTTCAGGATTAATCTTAGGACTAACTTCTGCCTGACCAATCCTTGCACTGAAGAAAATGGAGTGCCATTTTTGTCTTAAATATTCACAAAAGAAACTGTTGAGGCCATCGTGTCTTAATCATATCAAAGAAACAGGCTGATATTTGTGGATTAGGAAAATCATAACTATTTGTCACTGTTTCTGGTTGCTTCTTTCAGTCTTTTGCTGTTCGCTCTCCCAGGTTTACCTTCTTTCTCAATGTCTCCCTTAAGCCCTTTCCTTTTTCATGCCCTCTGGTGGTTGGTATCCCCCTCATTTTTGGGGTTGTGCCTGCATGTATCTCTCCACAGTAACGAAATGTTTGCTTTGCAGTTTACTCAGGTCTTCCCAGAAATTCTCCCAGAGTTTTAGTTCTGCATTCCCCACGTCTCGCAGCAATCAAGAGTTTTGATGAATGGAAAGAAGGACATTTGCACACCTCAACATCACCTCCGCAGGAACCAGTGATAGAGGTGGTGGCATTTTTCATAGGTTGCTTAGAGATCAAAGTGAGCTTTGATAGGTGGGGTTGCCAAATTTAATGCACACTATTTCCTGGAAGGAGCTGTTCTCCCTGAACTGCCTTAGAAGGCATCCATTCTTCACTACAAGTGTGCTCATACCCAAGGTTAGAGGAGTCTGCTTGTGTATATTTGCGCTTCTCCACAGAACAGCTTTAACAGCTCAAGGTGTCAGAATTGGTGAGGTAACAGAATCCTCGAGTAAAGCATCTCTTAGAGATTATTTTTATTGACTCCTAGGCAATTTAAATTTTTATATACCTGTGTAAATTTTTAAACACACAAGTGAGATCATGGAACTGCTAGAAAATTCCATCTGCACTTTTTTTTTTTTAAACCACAGCTCCCAGTAAGCTGACTATGTCAGCTGAGGTATCACCTTCCCTAAGGAATGATCAGAATTGATCAGTTCCCTTGGGTGCATTCATTTTGATGTATTTTTTTTGCTTTAAAAACATACTGAGTGACACAGCTTAATGGACTAAGTGCCTGCTTTGGCAAATGCAGGGACCAGGGTTTGATCCCCAGTCCCACATGCTGCTCTAGCCCCACCCCCAGGGTGTTCAAGCCAGCAACCAGTCTGGGCATGGTGGCACAGGTCGGCAATCCCAGCACTGGAGGAGCTGAAAATAGGAGGATCACTAAGAGTGTGAGCTGCATAGTGAGACCCTCTACCAAATACATAAAATAAAATAAAATAAAATAAATACTATGATACCTAAGTGCAAGTAGGCCTAAAAGAAGGTGGCTTGGCCCTGGTGCAAAGCACAGGCTCTGAAGTCAGGTGTGCCTGAATTTGAACTTGGAGGCCCTCTCTGATTGTAGGACCTAGAGCCAAGGGAGGCAGAACTTTTTTAAGCCTTGCTTTGCTCATTTGAAAAATGGGAAAATCAAGACCAATTACAGGAGATCCCTGGGAAAGTTGAAATGCTTATTAGGAGTACAGGACATCTGACAAATAGTAAGCACTCAAACCATTCCCTTAGTTTTTGTACATTTGCACATCACATCATATTAGCTCAAAAGTGCTGCTGCTGCTGCTGCCCCGCATTGTGCCTATGAGCATGAGTAGGAATTCAGGAGATGGTTTTTGTTAGCCCCACTTAAACTATGAAGTGTTTTTCAGGATAGTCACATCTCACTAGTAGAAATGAGTTTCCAAATACACATAGTAAAGGTCAAAGAAGGACATTTTTCTGTTGTTTGAAATGCTTATCTTCCCCCTCTGGAGTATAATTAGATATACCTTGCCTCTCTCATTACTAAAATTGTAGAGTAATTTGTTCTTAAATTTGCTACAGTTTATGAGTACCTTCCATGTTCTCTGTTAGGTGCCTTCTAATTTTTCATTAAGACTCCCAGTAATCCTATGGAAGGTGAATGATCACCCCACTATTACAGGTCAAGCCCAGTGAAATTAAGTGATTTTTCCAAGGCTCCATACATTTGCCTGACTCTAAGTATCCTTGTGATTTTAGAGGATGAGCATCACTCTCAGAGGACCTCAGAAGTGAGGCATTTTTATGTACATGTCTCTGGCTCATGATTAATCAGTCATGCACTATGAGTTCTTTTTCCATGGCAAAGGCAAAAGTTACTCAACCAGATGTTTCCTAGGACTAGGACTCTCCTCCTACATCAGACTTGTAACCAGTACTGTGTCTTTCTGTTAGCAGCTAGCAACTCCATAGAATGCAACTATCCCCCGTAGGTAAGATCTTACTTTCATTTTTATGAAACTAGCCATGTAGGCTGAGGTCTGAACGTCCATCAACATTCAATACGGACTGTGTATGGTCTTATCTTAAGAACCTTGTCTATTTGGCCCTTGTCTGCCTTCTCAGTCACTGCACTACTACTCCACACTTCAGCCATGTGGAGCCAGCTCTAGTTCTTGACGGAACCCTGCCTCTCTGGCCTAGTTGTCTTCACCTGGGGTTCCATTTGCCTGCAACACCAACTGTTTCCCACAGAATTTTGTACTACCCTCTGTTCATGTTTTAGCATAAATAGAACTTCCTCTGGAAAACCTCCATGACCTTCTGTTCCAGGTGTGTATTTCTGTGTACCAAACTTCCTTTAAATTTGGCAGCTTCGTGCTATAACCATTCACTTGCTCCTGAGTCTGTGATACATGTGGGCCTGCTTTACTCACATGTTTGCTACCTCAGCTTGGATGGCAGGCTGAGTCCCCCTCTCTCCGAGACTTCTTCAGCTGGATTTCACGTGGTAGTTCACTTTCAAGAGGGTTGAAAAAACAGAAAAGTATAAGGCAGCTTAATAATGACAATGCTTCGAAGTCACCTGGTGTCCCTTCTTTGACATTTTACCGATGAAAACAAATCACAAGTTTAGCCCAGATGTAAGGGGCAAAGACAGACATCCCTGCTCCTGGGGAGCTAAAGGCCTAGAACATTGGGAAGAAAAGCTGGTGGCCTTCTTTGCAGCGATATCTCAAGTGCTCCTAGAAGATTTGTTACATGGAGCAGCATCCTCTTCTCTAGGAAACAAAGCCCAGCTGTCAACACTCGTCATCTTTCAACATTCTCCCATCCCCTCCTATTCTCACCAGTAAAGCCTATTAGAACAAGACTCCTGCCTGTGTTCATTGCTAACTCTTCACACACAGTGCATGAACGAATGCATGAACAACACAGGCGCACGGGATGAAGGTGGCCCCGCGGACCGCATGTAGTTTCCTTTCTTAGTGAATATAAGGATGAGATTTAAAGTCATGTGGCTCTTTCTGTGCTCTGGGAAATATTGACAAACATCGTATGAGAATTGAAATTTAATAATCTCCAAGGGCTCAGAGCAGCTTAACAGTCCTTAAAAGTGCTTGGAAAATTCTTGACTTCTCAAGGGGAAAAGGCAGCAATCTTGTTGTCACAAGTCTGTCTGAAAGTCATTGCAACATGCCTTGTTTTTTGGTGTTTGGAAGGTCTTTGCTGCCCTATTACAATAAGTTGCCTTGTTAGTGTGTCTATAAGTGGCTGTTTGGAAATGTATCGGAAAATTCCTTCCCCTTTCCCCATCTATCTTTCTTTTTTTTTTTTTAATATTAACAAAAACCAGAAGGGTTTTTTTCTTTGCACTTTGAACCCAAACATGGCTCTGCAGCATTCATGGGAGTTTGTTTTAGAAGCTCACATTTCAAACGCTAAATTAACTACAGACTTAAAAGGATAAGAAACAGAAAATTCTTAGAACCACGAAGAAAAAAAAAAAAAAGAGTAAGTCAGGGAAATCAATCAGTGTGCATTTCTTTTGATGTTCCTTTTCCTGAAAACAGAACAGAATGTGAGGCACAGGGAAATTGGGACCTTTCCAGCAGGAGCAGGGCTTTATAAATCTGGGTTTGACCTATGAGTCATTTGAATGCACAGATGCTGGGCACCAAGTCGCTGCTGCTCCCTGCCCATTTCCCTCGCTTTCCTCTGCCCTGCCAGCTAAGCTGGGTCAAGGCAGGATGAGAAGCTGAAATGGGATTGTCACCTATTCTTCTGTTGTGTTACCTATGTTCCTCTCTGTATTAATCATCCTTGGGTGACAAGGGTGTTGGGAACATTCCTGTGATTAGATGAATGCCTCTTGCAATAATTGTTCACTGATTTTTTAAAACACCTTAGTGAGGAAGAACTGTGCATTGCTTCAGTTCACTTGTAAATGTGTCTATCTATGCATCTCTGCATATCTATCTCACATATGTGTAGAGGTATGCATGTATATATCTGTATACGTACGAAATTCTATTTTTCAGTAGGTTGACAAGATAGTGTTGGAGTAGAAAAACACGGGTGAGCTTGGCCTCTTAGCCCCATAAACCAAACCCTCTGCATATGAAGGCTGAGAGTGGCATGTCTTTTATTGGACTTCTAGGCATAAGCTCAGCATTTATTTCTTCATAAATAGACATAAACAATGTCTCCAAGCAACTATCATTAACAAAACAAAAAAAAACAAAAAAAAACATTGAGTTCTGAAAAGCAGAATAATGACTTTCATTTTAGTCTTTGCTACTTAGAAATTCTCTCCCACTCTAAAATCACACTTATCTGCTACTTCCTCCCCTATAAAAGCAAAAGTAATTTATAGGTTTTGCACCATTAAAGAAGGAAAACTTTTTTTAATCTCAGTATATTAAATATCAAAGACAAATGCTTTCATGAAATTCTATTATATAGTACGTTACACTGACTTGTATTTCCAATGAAAACTCAAACCAAAGATTGCAGTTTTCAATGGCTTCTAGCATCATATGCACCTTAACACAGGCTGCTTTTATTGCTGCATGGTTGCCTAGTAACCAAGTCAGCCCCTCTGCTTCCTGCTCATTTCCTTACACTGGTCCCTGAAGGCCTTTGCTGCTTGTTTGCCAGGAAGTAGCAGAATCCAAGCACACAATTCTTATGAGAGTGGTGTAGAAGTGATTCAGGGTAAGATCATGACAGCCCTTCAAGGCCAAGCTGTGTGTGGAGTGTCCCTAATTTGGGAGGTGTATGGCCTACAGAGATGACCGTGTCAATGGGACAGAAAGAAGAGGACAACTATGTGGCTGCCAGAAAGATGTCAGGTTATGAGGTTACTGGGGACACCTGAGGTATCTGTGTGCTTCAGCCTGGGGAGGGAGTTGTCTGCAGAAGTAGCAGCTCAGGAAGTATGTGGGCAGAAATGTAAGTGCCATGCTGGTTATACTTAGTCTGAAGCATCGGAGGAAGCAAGAGGCCAAGGTGCTGAGCTTCTCCCATCTCTCCAGGAAGACTGTTCTTAGGGAGGCTACCTCAAGAGCTGGTGCTTTAATATGCAATTTCCAGAAGTGGACACATCAGGATGGCTTGTAATGATTTTCCCAAAAACCCTCTCGATCACCCACCACCCACCTGCAGGTTCTTCCCTGACTGAGAGAGAGCCATTTCTTCTCTCTGCTTGTGCGATTGGTCTAAACTATAGCCATTCCTGGGCTGAGGAATCAGAGAGATTCTCAGACAATATTCACAGATGTGTTCTCCCCCTTTGAACGTAGCCCATCTTCAGCAGGAAAGAACTAAAACTACTTTTCATTGGCAAGCAAAGATGAAAACCTGCCCTGGGTGTGATCCAGTCAGTTCTGAGGTCAGGGACTTTTCTGGCTGGGATACGTGAGCTAACAGATCCATTTGGGGATTAAGCAAGTTCAGCGTGGACATCTACCACTTGCAGTGTAGGGAGCTCAGCGGGGCACTGTATTGCCATCTCAGCTTTACAGCCAAAGGAACTCAGGCTCAGAGGTTAACTATATCCCTTATCATCATTGAAACATAGGTTAGCATGCAAGGTTTTGCATTCTGGTTTGCACAGACTACAAAGCCAGTGTTCTCTTCTTTGTACCAGTTTTCCTCCCAGCTAGTCCCACAGTTTCACACTGTTGCTCTGCAGAGAAGAGGCAAACAAACAGACACATTTGGATCTCTACGTTTCACCTGTAGTCCTCCAGTGAAGACATCTGCAATGTTGTCTATACCTAGTGTCATGAAAAACAGGACATCTGGCTATCTTCTCCAGACAAACTCTTCTACATGCTCCAGATTTATAAGCAAAGGCACCTATTTCAGCTCAGGAAGAATCCTAGGATAGGCGACACACAATCTACCACTTACAGGGAGTGGTAGAGAACTGTTGGCTTTAAGGACAAAGGGCAGAGACAGAAATTGGTGCCAAGGCTCACCTCCCAGCTCTCTAAGAAACAGGAGCTAAATACATAAATAAGGAAGAAAGAAAGAAAGAAAGAAAGACAGAAAGAAAGAAGAAAAAAAGAAACAGGAGTTGGCTGGGTAGTTGCAGAAAGCACGGCAGGAATGCGACTGTTGATTCAGCTTACACACCCTTCTTTCTAGAATGGTCCTGGTAGCAGGACTCAGCTCCTGCAGGAGGCAACCTCTGAGTCTGTTCCCAGTTTCACATTCATGGGGACAAATACTACTTGGTAGAACACAGATCAAAAGCCAACTCTGACTTAATCTGAAAGCAGAAACTAGAGCCACACCACGGGATCGACCAGGATCGTGCGTGCCAGGGCAGGATAGGAGGAAGTAAGTCATGCAGCCATGCTGAGATGTCCCCTGCAGCATGAAGGTGGCCCTGGAGACAGTGATAAGGTACTGGCATATACTTTGTGAGCAGGGCCCCAGAGACTGTGTTTCTGAGAGATCAGGGCAGATGCCACTCATTTGAGAGCAAATGTGAGACATCCTGGGGAAAGGGGAGAAAGTTAGTAGTAATCATAATGACTCACTCCATTTGCACGGACGCAGACTTGTCCTCAGCTCTTGAAAGTCTGCACTCATTACCTCATTTAACCTCACTGCCACCCTACTCAACAGGCTATATTATACTATACAAATGAGTAAACCATCGTGGGGAGATCGATCATCTTGCCCAAAGTTATACACAGGGAAGATCTGGGTCTGCTTTGAACCCAGGCCCTGGACCTGGAGGGTCTGTACTTACCAGCATTTTACTCAGGGACTCTACAGAAAAGGTTATTGCTCTCCTGGAGGCCCATCTACAGCTGCAGATGACGGGTCTCATAAAGCCATTTCATTTGCCCTTTCTTGTTATTCCTATTTCAGATCAGCCTTTATCACCACAGGATAAAATACATTCTGTGAGGAGTTTAAGTAGAATGATTTAGAAATCCTTTACTCTTCAAGCTCCATGTTTATTCTTACATATGAAACTTCCCACACTCTGTGACTGTGATAACATTTCTCTGTTATAATCTCATCCTGGTATTGTCAAGTATGGCCCATAATACAGTCAAACCACCTGTTCTACATAGGGATGTTCAACAATGCTATAGGCTGTGCAGCTGGTCCAAAGGGCACCAGAGTCTCAATACATGGATGCACACTGCCACCCGGTCCTGGCCAGAGGCATGTATCTGTGGAAGGTTCATGGTTTTATAGAAGTAGCTGCTATGGTTACTTTTTGATCTCCTGTGCATTCTTCCTATCAGCTAAGGTAACAGTCCCTTTAATTTGTGCTCATAAACATATGCTTCAGGGCATTGCTAAGGCAACAAATACAAATTTTGCAATACATGCCTGCAGAACTGAGAATAGGGCTGAGGGCAGTGAGGCAGCTGCTTGTCCAGGCAGGATTTTCAGCAGCTCAGCCACTAGAGTGAGCTACACAGAATGTCTTCTGGGAGTGCAGCCATCAGTTTTGAAGGTCTCATACAAGTCAATAACTTAGGTCATTGCCCAGGACGGAATACAGTCAGGGGCTGCATTTTTGTCATGAAGAGGATTTGCCGTCTACTTCCTGCATGTTTGTCTAATTAGATTTTCTCAGCTGTCCTTAATTACACAAAACAGCTGCATGATGCCTAGAAACAAACACGAGAGACAAAAGAGCACCAAAGCCAAACCGTCTATGACAGAGTCACAGTGGAAAGAAGCCCTCAGATTAACCAATCTAGTCCCCATTGTACTCACTGCGGTCCATCTTCTCAGTCCAGTTGGTTTTAGTACTGTGATCAATGTGAAGTATTTTAAAAATTAGGGCTGTTTTTATTCTTTTCATGTTTTTCTTTCTTTCTTCTTCTTTTCCTCTTTTTTTTTTGAGAATAACCAGTAAAGGAAAATTGCAATGTGAATTTTGAGGCTCTTTCATGGAAAAATTTATCACCTGAAGAATTTTATGTATAAAAAACCCTTGGCAGTACTCATTTTGATTCATTTTTTAATTATACAAGCAATACAAGAATATATTCTCTCTTTTAAGGAAAAGAAATGATAGTATGGCCTGCGTCCCTTGGGAATAAGACCCAGGATCCCTTAACACCTCCTGTCTCCCCAGGGATAACCAGGGTTTCTTCAGTGTCTTTCCTTCCAGATCTCTCTCTGTCTATGCAGGCAATGCTGCTCCACTGAAGAGCAGGCTTCCTATATTTCAGAAAGCTCCCCCAGCCCTTAAATGTATTCGGTACAGGGTCTCGCTGCACAGCTCAGACTCATAGTGATCCTCCTATTTTAGTCTCTCCAGCGCTGGGATTACAGGCATGGACCACCATGTCCAGACTCAGTGCAGGCTCAGCACACCCTGGGGCTGGGCCAGCACAGCATGTAGTGCCGAGGATCAAACCCCATCCATGTGCTTGTCTTAGCAGGTGCTTAGTCCACCGAGGTATTTCACTGGCCCCGGAACATTCATTTTTACAACAAGCCTTACAGAATACTGAAAGAGGACAGGACGTGGGCATGGCGAGCCTACAGCTGAATCCCAAGTGTTGCTGTCCCAGTGGCTCACTCTGGGCAGGCTGCGAATATGCTCTGCAGATGGGCTTAGGCAAGCTCACCTCAGATACTTGTTTATTCATTCAGTCACTGGATTCCTTCTAAGTACCAGGCACTTGGGCAGAGTTCTAGTCTAGGGCACCTTGCAAAGAGGTAAACTGACATCTACAGTTCGGCGGGGTAAGAAGCAGGGCATGGAAGCACCAGCGCTCTGCATTTGCAGTGCCCGGGAGGCAGGGCAGGGCCCCTTGAGCACAGGCTAACTCAGCTTCATTGTGAGGGATAAAAAAGAATTCATCTGAAAGAGAAGAATCTGAGAAATGGTTCAGCGAAGCAAACAGTATAGTGTGAGACTGTTTTCTAGGCAGAAAAAAATATTATGTCCCCAAATTCACTGGCTGAACAGAGTAAAATACAGTTCAGAAGTTTATTTTTTGTTTGTTTGTTTATTTATTTATTTATTTTTGTCTTTTTGAGATAGGGTCTCACTATGCAGTTCTGGCTGGCCTTGCGCTCACTTGTGTAGCCCAGGCTGGTCTCGAACTTGCACCGATCCTCCTGCCTCAGCCTCCTAAGTGCTGGGTTTACAGGTGTGCGCCACCATGCCTGGCCAGTTCAGAAGTTTAAAAGAGTATTCAGGAAGATATAATACGGTTATACATTGTAACTCTAAGGGGACATCATCAGAGATGAGGTGGGGAAAGTGAGCAAGGACCCTAACACTCATGGAGAGAGCAGGGCACACCCTAGTAGACAATGGGAAGAAGGTGAGGGTAACCAGGTACAGGCAGGGCTCAGACTTACCTTGAAAATGCTTCATGGTGCCTTTAGCTCTCGTGAACACATTACGGCCCGCTAGCCAACCTTGCCAGCACCATCATCCCCAGTAACTGCTGTCTAAGAATTCAGTTCCAAGAGAAGAACGCAAAGAAGACTGGCTGGGGTGGGAGTAGGACATGCGACAGAGGCCAGTGTGACTTTATTTATTTATTTTTGAATCTTTTTTTACATATTTTATTTTTATTTATTTTTATTATCCAATAATAGGTGTTACAACAAAGTGCAAAAAGCCCCCCAGGATGAAGGCTGAACACCATCAGAAAATGGTGTAAAACTTTTACACAGTACAAAAAAAATTTTTTTTAACAATGGTTGCATTACATATTTTCATCATTAAATCAGTAGAGATCAACAGACATAGGTATGCAAGACTGATCAAACAATTAAACATTAACACTTTCAATAAACATTAAATTTTTCTTTAAATCCTGGGCCTTTGTCCTGAGCCATATCACATTTCCTTTATGTATTTATTTTTTTGTCTTTTTGAGACAGGGTTTTACTATGCAGTTCAGGCTGGCCTTGAGCTCACTTTTGTAGCATAGGCTGGTCTTGAATTTGTACTGATCCTCCTGCCTCAGCCTCCCAAGTGCTGGGATCACAGGCATGCACCACCATGCCCTGCTCCAGTGTGACTTTAGAATAAGCATTCCTTCATCTCCAACTTCTGCCCAATAGTGCCTTTGTAGTCCAGTTGTGACTTTTGTCTTTCTTCCCTAAAACTGGAGACTTTCAAATGAGAAAAGGGGAAGGGATAGGAAATGACAGAGATGATGCGTCCAGACCCAATACCCAGTTTATCATTGGTGTTTTCCTGCTATGCAAATTTATGGCACTTGGCTACATTCCTGGCAGGCTCCTGAGTGGGAGCATCCAGACACAGAAGCCAGACTCCATCTGGCTTAATGTACAGGATACCTGGAGCATTAGTGATCTTTCTGGATATATCTCAGCAGAAAGCAGGAAACTGGGAGGGGAAGGGGGAAGGTCCAAAATTGTGTGTATTCCAAACTTGGCTACACTTCATCTTCCCAAATTTCTCTCCATGTCCTATATCTTCTTTAAATCGGTGGTGAAATGTCAGGAAGCAGAGCATGGACATTATCATCTCTTCAAGATCAAATGTTTGGTGATTCCATTGTTTGGTGAACCTATGCAAAACCAGCTGAGGAAGGGCAGTGTCTTTGGACACTTGGGAGAACTGCTGCCTTTGCCAGGGTTGGAAGTGCATTGTATCAAGCCAGATGTTGGCTGATGGACGAAGCCACAAGAACAACCAGTGGGAGACAGAGGTTGAAGTGCTCCGGAACCTCTGGAAGTGTAGTGATGTCTTTTCCCTTCTCCTCCTTAAAGCCAAACCCCACTTAATGCCCCAGGAAAGGGAAAATACAAAGAAGCCCCTGGAGAGCAGCTGACTTCAAGTTCCAAAGGAGTCTTAAGGTCACAGCTTTCAACTGACAGAACGAAGAACTAACATGGAAGTTGGGGAAAGGGTAGATTTCTTTGGCGACAAAAAGCTGGACTAATAAATATCTAATGTCACATCTAGGAAATCCAAAAGCTATAACAGGTTCAGCAAACTTTTTTTTACACAGCTGAACAATGAATATTTTGAGTTTTGAAGATCATAGATTATTTTTTTCCAAAGTGACCATAGAGCTCTTGTTTCAATTACTCACCAACTTTGTGACAGGCAGCTCATAGACAATAAATGGGCACGTTCTGCGATGCAGTGAAACTTTGCTTACAAAAATATGGATTGGCACATAAACCAGTTTTTCAGTGCTGACTTAGAGCATATTTCAGAAACCAGAGAGCAAGAACAAATCAGACCGTAAAATGAGCTGGGGCAAATGGGGCTTAGCATTGGAAAAGGCCAGCCGGGTGGCTGCAGGGCTGGTGTGGTGCTCATCTCTGTCTTCACCTCACAGGGGAAACTTGGTGGAAGAGGGGTGATAAGGGCCCCGGGTATGCATGGAGGCCCCATGTGCCCAGCACAGCCTGCCTGCCGCTGTGGAAGGAGGCAGTCCCACAGGTAGCTACTCCCGCAGGAAGGCCACTGGAGAGCCAGCGGTGTGGAAGGTGTGGCAGAGAAAACCTGGGACAATCTCCCGCAACTCCTAGCTTGGCACCTGTAGGGCAAGAAGAAAACCTGCACTTTCCTTGCACCCAAGCAGGGCCATGGAAGGGGCTCTGGAGAGTCGTGAGAGGGGAGCGGTCAGGGGAACAGGCCCTTCAGCAGAGCCACGGGACGAATCAGCCTGAGTGTAGCTAAGATGATGCCGGGTAGCAGATGATGCCTGTCCTGCTCCAGAACAGACTGGCCTTGTCAAGAGAATGGACCCAGTGCCCGATGCCTGTCCGCTCGTGCCACATGCAGTCCTGTGTGGTGATGCCATGCCTCTTAGAACTGGGATTACTGCTGCGTGGGAAAGAAGGAGAGAAACAGAAAAGGAGACGCAGGATTGTCTCAGCACTGAACTCGAAGAGGTAACTTAAAAGTAGGGGAATTGTATTCAATTGACAAGATTAGCGTTCGTACCATACGCAAGAAAGGAGCAGAAGAACCAAGGTAGGTTTAATTGTAGGAAAATAAAGATTAGACTAGCTATGAAACTGAATGAAGTGCTCAGGAAATGGGAGGTGGGGGGCGGGGAGCTGCACCTCTGAGCACCACCAAACGTGCACCGGAGCCCAGAGGGGCAGTGCCGAAGCTTGGGGACGCAAACCCAAGTCAGACCTGAGTTTCAGATTATGTAACAGCGCAGAGTTGAAAAAGAGTACCGTATTGGACAGCAAGATTGCAAGCTGCCAGAAAAAGGCTAAAATCTTCCCTGAGCCGGGGTAGGTCTGCCAGCCACTCTGCCGCTGAGGGTGTGGCTCACTCCCGCTTCCAAGCAGGCTTTCACACCTCAGGGTGGGGCGGGGCGGGGCGGGGCGGGGGCGGGGGCGGGATGCAGGCGTCAAAGTCACTTCTGTGCGCAGCTTTGATTGCTCACGAGGGAAGGCGCCCCACAGCACCTGACAAGAGCTCACGCGGAGAAGCTTGGATCCATGAATTACTTAATGGATATCTGTGTCATTTGCGCCTGGTTCATTACAGGCTCATCTCGTCCTCGTCCTCGTCAACAGGAATCACCATGCTGCCCTGTAATTATTTGTCCAGCTCTTTGCCTCCTCTGATGAATTCAGGAGCAGGATTGGGTGTTTTTTTTTTCAAGCTCCAAAAGGTTGGAGTGGCTAATAGCTGCTCCCCAGAGAGTTGCTGGCCCCTGGGAAATAAAGGGCCTCTGGGGCTCCGTCTGCCACATGCTGCTCCTTGTCCCTAGCACCGGGCCACAAGCCTGTTTAAACACTAGGGCACCACTAAGGGAATACTTAGAGTATCTTAAGATCATTTTCTTGTTCTTCAGGTCTGTGTATTTCCCCGAAGGACCCCCCGCAATCTGGGTTGGTGATTGGCACTGAACCTCGCATAGGAAATGCACACTGGCATGAGGTGGTCGGGAATAAATGATCAGACAGAGTAGGCGACCGTCCTGCTCAGAGAGAAGATACTGCAGACTGGGGGGAAGCCTGGGCATCTTGTCGGTGGAAGCCTGTGTTAAATATCGAACCATGAAAGGAAGCAGCAGTGGCAAAACAGGTACAAAAAAGACAAAACTCAAAGTGGAGCCCGGGACTTCCACTCATGCGGAGAGGCAACCAGAGGCCGAACTCGGGATCTCACAAGATGGCCAGGCTGCCCCGCAGGATCATCAAGGAAACCCAGGATTTGCTGGCAGTGCCGGTTCTGGGGATGAAAGTCCAACCAGATGAGAGCAATGCCTGTTATTTTCACGTGATCATTGCTGGTCCCCAGGATTCCCCCTTCGAAGGAGGGACTTTTAAACTTGAACTATTTCTGCCAGAAGAATAACCCAGTGGCAGTGCCTGAAGTACATTTCATGACCAAAATTTATCATCCTAAGGTAGACAGGTTGGGAAGAATATGTTTAGATATTTTGAAAGATGAGTGGTAGCCAACACTACAGATCCGCACAGATGTGCCACCAATCCAGGCTTTGTCGAGGGCTCCTAAGCCAGATGACCCTAGTGGAGCAGTGGAAAAGCAACAGAGCCCAAGCTGTAGGGCCAGCTAGAGCATGGACGAGGCTAAATGCCATGAATAATATTTAAGTTGATCTGATCATCAAGTTGGTGTCACTTCTCCTGTTCTGCCAAGACTTCTTCCTTTTTCTTTTGCATTTAATGAGCACAGTCTTAGAACATCACAGAATGAAAGCTCAGACATTTTCAGTCTCTTGGTGATTAAATGCTCACTAGCAAATCTATGTCTTGTCCCGATTCACTGTTGTAAAGCATAAGCAGAGGTCCAAATTTCATCTGGGTTGTTGTGAAACGTTTAAAAGCAGCGACCCTCTGCTTTTATGCATTTCCCCCAGCATGGTTTAAATATAAAGCACTGTGAATGAAGGTGGTTGGCAGGGTTAGCTGTAGGGGTATGGGCATTCTTTATTTTATTTTGTTCTATTTTGTGAGGAGTAAGGTAGTTTCAAACTCCCCCCCTCCTTTATGGTGATCTAATTGCCCTGGTTATAAAGCAGCTAACCAGTTCTTTAAGATACTCTCTCTCTAGCCAAGTCTAACTTTATTTAGACACTGTAGATGGACAAGCTGATTGTTTGAACCAAAATGGAAACATTAACAAACATCACAGTCCTCACTAATAGCCTTGTGATTTTGCAGTCAAGTGTAGATTTCCCCTTCAAAAAAAAACTTGTGACCATTTTGTATGGCTTGTCTGGAAACTTCTGTAAATGTTATGTTTTAGTAAAATATCTTTTGTTGTTGTACAAAAAAGATAAAAGCCAAATCACCACCATAAAGTATGGCAGTTTTTGTCATAATCATAGTACGAATTTATTTCCATCACTTAAGGAGAAATTAGTTGTGGAAGAGGATAACAAAGAACTTGAAGGCCTGCCAATGGAAGTGCTCTATTGCTGCTCTCACAGATGACTGCAACTCTAGTGTTTTCTAAGAAGGACAGCTTGTTACTTCATAGTTTGGGAAATCAGGAGCCTGAAATCAAAGTTTCAGCAATTTCATCTTTTGGGGAGTCTCCATGAAGAACCCAACTCCCTGTCACTTACAGCTTCTAGAAGCTGTCTGAACACCTTGGCTGGGGGCCTCTTCCTGCGTCTCTCCAACCTCTGCATCTTTATGTCTTTTTCTCTGAATCTTGTCTCTGGCTTCCTTGTTAGAAAGACCCTTGCACAGTGGGACCATCAGAATAATCTAGAATACTCTCCCCACTCAACATCATTAAGCAATCACAACACCAAGTGCCTGTTGCCATGAACAGTAGCACAAGTGCAGTTCCCATCTATTAGGATGTAGACATCTTTATGGAGCCATTATGCAGGCCAATCCTAGGTGATAAAATCAAGATTTAGGTTACCTAGAAAAATGGGTAGACAGAGCATCTTCCTCCTTCCTCTCCCTTTGGTCCATCTTGTTCTGCACACCATCAAAGACTGTAAAACACAACTAGAAAAGAAAGGGAATTGACAGGGATACATCCACTCTGGGAAATGTGGTTCCTATACATAAAGTGCTATGGGTAGGGCTAGAAGAACCCTACAGAAGTGTATATGGGAGCTGTCTTCTGTTGACTCTGGCTCTGTCAGAGAATTTGAGATATAAAGAATAGAGACAGACACAGGCTGCCCTAACCCCGGAGAACTGGTCAGGATAAATGACAGCATGGTAGTACTGTACACATGTCTTACCACCCATCTGAGGAGGTAAAGGGGCTTTGGTTTCTCCCTGCTGGTCTCTCTTGGCCTGGGCATCTACGTTACAGTTCAGTGAGATCTTTTCATTTCTGCGCCATTCCCAAGCTACATCTAAGTTCTATTCTTTGGCAATCTTTAAAATGACCCTGGAGGTCCACAGTCTCAGGTCAAGGTCAGCTAGAAGCAAACCTTAGCTGTAGTCATCTGCAGCTTTGCATCTCATGTATATGTAGTTAAGGGAAACTCATGCTTAGAACAGCAGTGTCCTAGACTAATAGCAAACCGGTCCCCTCCCCTTTCCTGCAGTTTTGCTTGCTGGAGTCTGTTACTCATAGCCAACTGTAGTTGAAAATTATTACATAGAAAATTCCAGAAATAAACAACTCATAAGGTTGGAATTGCATGTCATTCTGAGGATGGTGATAGAATGTCACCCTGTCCTACTCCATCCCACTCCACGCCCCCAGGGACATGAATCATCCCTTTGTTCATTGTCTCCAGCATGTCACTCACTTACCTGACAATCACTTCGTGGTTATCAAACTAACTGTCATGATTCCACAGTACTAATGTTCATGCAGCCTTTATTTTATCCTTATTTGCGTCACAGGAGTGGTGATGGTAAGTAGGACCAAGACATAAAACAGGGGATGCACTCTGATATCATGCAACTCTGATGCAATGCACAGGGGAAATGAGTACTCCATAGGTTTTGGGACTATGTGTCTCCTAGGGATAGGGGAGGACTTCTATATGCTGATATACTTAGCAAAAACAAATGAAAAGGCTCTTAGCATGAACACTTCCTGTCCTAGTTCTCATGTTATTACTTAACAACTTTTCAATCACTGGACAAATATATAGTGAAAGATAACTATGTATGGTCAGAAATCAGAAGCCAAGGGCTGGCCTGATGGCTCAGCAGACTAAAGAGTCTTCTTAGACGGAGTGCAGTAGCCAGGGTTTGCGCTGGCCCCACCCCCAGGTATGCTGAGACTATGACTGAGACTGGGCCTGGTGGCATGCACCTGTAATGCCAGCACTTGGGAGGTTGAATATAGGAGAATCACTATCAGTCCAATCTACGTAGTGAGATCCTGTTGATTCTGTCCTAAATACAGAAAAAAAAAAAAAAATCAGAAGCAATAAATGAAGAAGTATAAAACTATCACAATTGAAATATATATACAAAGATATGACCACTGGGATTATCATATGCAAGATATACAATTCTGCTTATTCTTTATAAAAAATAAAACAGAGTTAAGAGCTTTAACAAAGAATTGGAGACCCTATGTTAAAATTTAACCTGGCAGAATTAAAAAAGAACCAAGTTGGAATTCTATCATTAAAAAACGCAGCAAAAAAAAAAAAAAAAAAGTGCCTTAAAAGCCGGGCGTGGTGGCGCACGCCTGTAATCCCAGCACTCGGGAGGCTGAGGCACGAGGATCGGTGCGAGTTCGAGACCAGCCTGGGCTATGAAAGTGAGCTCAAGGCCAGCCTCAACTGCATAGCGAGACCCTGTCTCAAAAAGACAAAAAAAAAAAAAAAAAAAAAAAAAAAAAAACGCAGCAAACCTGCTCTGGGCATGGCTTATTGGCACAGTACATGCTTGAGACTCTGGGTTTAATCATTAGTACCTTGGGTTGGCAAGATAGCTCAGTGGACTAGGTGCCTGCTTTGGCAAACACAGGGATCAGAGTTCAAATCCAGGCACCACATACCATGCTGGGCCCATCCCTGGGCATGCTGAGCTGGCCACTGACCAGGTGTGGTGGCACATGCCTGTAATCCCAGGAGTGAGGAGGCTGGAAGTAGGAGGATCACTACAAGTCTAAGCTGCATAGTGAGACCCTGTACCAAATACATTAAAAAATCCCTTAGTACCTCAAAAACTGCAATGAGCAGACCAACTAATAGACCAGTAAAATGGTTTTATAATAATGTAAAACATGGCCTCCCATGTTTTATGTCTTGGTCCTACTTAGCATTACCACTCTTGTGATGCAAATAAAGATAAAATAAAGGCTGCATGAACAATAGTACTGTGGACTTGTGGCAGTTAGTCTGATAACCATGAAGTGATTATCAGGTAAGTGAGTGTCGTGCCGGAGCCAATGAACTGAGGAGAGAATTGTCAAACTAAAAGATGAGAGAGAACCAACTATTAGAACGCATTAAAGAGAAACAAAAATTGTAAAATTCAAGGGGGATCCTTGGATCCTTAAGGATCTACTGGATGAGTTTTTGCAGGTTTTAGAAGAAAGCATAGAGAAATGGAAAGTGATATTCAAAGAGATAATGGGTACAGCTGGCATCAAGCATCACATGGGCATCACTTTATATTTGCAGTGTTCCCAAGGCATTCTTGGAGCTGGCTGGCCATTTGGCCCAGGACACAGAAGGGTCTCTAGGGGGCAATGTTGCTTAGTGCCAGGTAGGTGCCAGTTAGAGCAGCTCAGATCTGTAAAAACCAAAACATTCTTCACTGATGAAAGATAAGGAGTTAGCCAGAGTGAGAGTGTTCTAGCCACCCATGCAGATTGGAAGGGGAGGGGGAGACTGAAACAGACAGAGACAGAGACAGAGACAGAGACAGACAGAACCAACAGTAATGGAAGTGGGTTCCGTACATAAAGGAGATAAATTAACAGGGACAAGCAGGTTAATAAGAAGATTCCAAAGAAAAGGTAGAGCTAAGACATGAAGAATTCTCACTCTGAGCCACATGTGGTGTTCCACCTCTGAAATAGCAGCACTCTGGGCGGCTGGAGCAGGACTCCACATTTGAACTCAGCAGGAACAGCTTAGCGAGACTGTGGCTCCAAAGCTTTAAAAGGTTGAGGATGTAGCTTGGTACAGAGGCCTTGAGTTCAATTGTCAGGAAGGAGGGAGGGACAAAAGGGGGAGGAAAAGCAGGAAAAAGGGAGAAGGAGGAAAGAGAAGAGGAAGAGGAAGAAGTCCTGCTCCTGGTAGAGGACAAAGAACTGAGAATTGACTTGACAGGGGAGTGCAATGGCTGGGACTCCATAAGAAGGTGGCTGTAAGTCACCAAGGGGACATGCGGGTCACCTGCATGAGGTGACCGGATGCAGGAAATGGCAAGGGCTGATGCTGGCAAGAATGCCAAGCCCAGGTGCTCCTGATGTACCTGCTGAGATACTGAACTGATGTAGCTTTTGGGAAAGAGGTCTAGGAGAAGGAAATGGAAGTTAAAGGTGAATACATTCTCAGACTCAGTAATTCTACTTTTAGAATTTACCCTAAATAAATACTTAGGAATGTACACTTTACCTCCATATTAGTTATATAAAAAATATGGTGAGAAAGCCCAAAATGTCCAATATTTGAAAACCACCATATATATTATATATACATATATATTATGAGTATTAAAATTATATCATAAAAGATGTCTTTTTCTTTATCCTTTTACCTTTTAATCAACATGGATTGTATCTAGAGTTAGAAAAAAATCAAAGAAGCATTATGCAAATATATGAGTTTATGAAAATATTTACCCAAATTCACACAAAAAAAACTCAAGAAATGAGTTCTCAAAATAAAAATTACGCAAGGCATATGCTCCTGCTACTGCATGATTAGAGTCGAGAGCCACCTAGCATGTGCGACTGTCCACCCAGCAGAGGCGCTGGTAGCACCGTGGTTTACTTCCGTCTGAAATTCATTACAACTGACTTGCGTTCCTCACTGCAGACTGATGAGACAGACTGGTGGGAAGTCCTGGACCATTTCCTGGGGCTTCTGGTTATGAGCTGTGGGCCCCTCCTCATTATCTAAAGCGTTCACATAAGGCAGCCCAAGGGATAAGGGCATAAGCTTTTGTCCTTGGCAGAAGTGCCTGGTTTCCTTTGGACGCTGCCACCTCTGTCATAAGTGCTCCTCGCTGTGCAAGGCTGTTCACCAGCAGGGGTCTTCCACTTGTTCTTTTTGTGCTGGCTGAAAGTTATGCTCCGCAGCGAGAGGTCCTGAGAGGGGCCTCTTGCAGGAGCAAGCCCAGAGCCCACTCCTCCACATGAAGCTCACTTCTCTGTGGGGCCAGGAGTGCAGCTCCTGGTATGTAAATCCACCTGTTACGCACGGCTGATCTCTCCTACTACATCTGGAATGTTCTGCGAAAGCAGCTTCCACCACGCTCCCCTCCATCATTCAGGACACCAGTCTCCGTTCTCCGGCCTGGAAATCATGCAAAGGAGCGAGGTGCTCTACTTTTCATCTGCTGTCGCACCCTTCTGCGCCTTTCTCCTGAAATTAGAGGTGCATCGCCTTTGTTTTTCTCACAGTAGGCCTAGGTTGTCCATCTTGAAGTGTCGAGTTTTAGAGATACACAGAAACCCTGTCTTCAATATATAAAAGATAGAGTGAAAACCTAGTTTCCATGTTCTCCTGATGAGTTGTAAAGATAAAAAAAAAGAAAGAAAAAGAAAAAAGCAAGCAAGCATCTGAACTATAAAGGTAACAAAAATTTAAGAGACAGAATCACAAACAAAATCTCCTAAGTAACTCTTTTACACACTATAAAACACTCACACTCAAAATTAATGGAAATGTTATTAAGCCTATGGTCAGCAGCAAGTAAGTAAGGTTAAATATTTTCATTTTTTTAAGCACGGAAAAATAAAATCTACTAGAAAGCTGATGTAAGTAACCTTTAAAAAGACAAGATTAATGAATTAAAACCAAAAGCATAAACTAGTTCAAGACCTATTTTTTGATAGTAAAAAGAAATAGTATGAACTGCACGTGTAATAAAAAATCTCTTAAAAAGAAAAGAAATGCAAAGCATTAAAAGGAGGCATAAGAATACATGCATGTGAAATCACCCATGGGAAAGACTATGTTTAAAGAACATGTAAGTTATGAGGAGCCACGGGATATGTTGAAAGTGAAGCACTTTTACAGAAGATAACCTCAGAAGAATGCTGGAGTTCTTGTAAGCAGGGAGGGCTTTGGCTCACCTAAGTGACTCTGGGGGTGCAGACTCAGGTAACTGGGAGTCGGAGAAGAAAAATGGAAAGTCACTGGATGGTTCCTGCTGGGGACATTCTGATTTGTAAAGTCATAGGGGGATCCGAGGGGCAGGGGGCATGTGTCTTGACCCTTACCATCAACAAAATGGTGAATTTTGCACACAGTTATAGACAAATTGCAGGTTCGGATGTGAGTGATAAAATAACAAGCTTTGAGAGAGCAACATAGACTATCTTTGTTACTTTACAGTAGGAAACACTTTCATGAACAAAATACAAAAGGCACTCACTAAAAAGGAAAAATAATGAAATCTGTACTATGTTGAAGAACTTTTGTTTATCAAAAGACATTATTAACAGAGTGAAAAAAACAGAAAATAGAATTTAAAGCATATATTCATCAAGCACTGTTATCCACATTCATAAAGAATCATAAAAATCAATGCAAAAACCCACAAATGACCAAATTTAAAAATGAATGAAGAATTTTAACAAATATTTTATAAAAGAGAATATCCAAATGCTTAACAAACATATGAAAAGCACCTGTTTCCTGGGTCAGCAAAGAAATGTATTTTAAAACTACCATTAACAGCACTATATACCAATAAAAATGACGAAAATAAAAATAGAAATACCAAAGAGTTATGGAAAAACCATAACTCCAGAAATTATTGTTTGATGTACATAACTTGGTAACCATTTTGGAAAACCATTTGCCACTATCGATGGCCCACTAATTCTACTTCTGAGTGTGGACTCAACAAAAATGCAGGGATATGTTCACTGAAGAAATTTACTAGTGTTTTGATAACCATATCGTTCTTAAAAATAAAACTAGAACATTCTCTAATTACGCTCTAATCAAGAATAAAGAAAGAGGGCCGGCCTGATAGTTCAGTGGACTAAAGCGCCTACTTAGGCAGCGCACAGCAGTCAAAAGTTTGATCCCCTGCATGCTGTGCTGGCCCTGCCCCGGAGGCACACTGAGATGCCAACTGAGACTGGGTGTGGTGGCATGTACCTGTAATCCCAGCGCTTGGGAGGCTGAAAACAGGAGAATCACTACGAGTCCAAACTACATAGTCAGACTCTTTAGACTCTGTAGGGCCTGTCCTAAATATAGGGGAAAAAAAAGAGAGAAAGAAAGAAAGAAAGAACGAAAGAAAGAAAGAAAGAAATGGGGCATTAACATAATAGAATATTGTAAGGCAATGAGAATGATCAAGTCTAGAACAATATGCCTTTTGAATTAATCCCATCTTGAGTAGAAGAACCTCAGAAAATCATGTCTGCTGAGTGATTCTGTTTATATAAAGTACAAATACAGCTCCAATCTATGCCCCTGGAAGTCAGAGTAGCGGTACCCATAGAGAGACAGCCAATGGGGAGGTAGGAACATGAGAGAAACCTTGGGATGTCAGCACCTTTGGTCTCTTGGCCTGCATTTTGCTTACAATGTAGGTGTTAAGCTTGTTAAATGCTAAGCTGCACATGTATAGTATGTTCACTTTTGAGTATGCAAATTATATTTCACTAAATTTTTATATTTATTATTATTATTTGTATTTTAGGGAAGGGTCTACAGGGTGTTCAGGGTCTCACTACTAGATTGGACTCATAGTGATCTGACAGTTTGCAGCCTCCCAAGAGCTGGGATTACAGGCACGTGCCACCACGCCCAGTCTCAAATTCTGTCTCAGCACATCCTGTGGTCAGCAGGCCCAGGGATCGAACCCCCAGCCCCTGTTCCTGCTTGTGGTTGCTGTAATCTGCTGAGCTATTTGGCCAGGCCTTCACTAAAAGAAGAAAAAAATATAGGTCACCCTTTTTGTAGTTACAACTATATGGTAGAGCTATGACCATGTCCTCTATGCAGGGGAATAAATTGGGGTTCATGGAAATTAATTTGTTCAGCCAGGCATGGTGCACACCTGTGATCCCAGCACTCAGGAGGCTGCGGCAGAAAGATCTTATGAGTTGAGGCCAGCCAGGGCTACATAAGAAAATTCAGCATATAAAGTAAGACCTCATCTCAAAAAAATAAAACAAGCTGGGCATCGTGGCACATGCCTGTAATCCAGCACTTGGGAGGCTGAGGTAGGAGGATCACTACAAGCTTAAGACCAGACTGGGCTACAAAGTGAGGTTAAGGTCAGCCTGAACTGCTGCATAGCAAGACCCTGTCTCCAAAAGATGAAATAAACAAGCAAACAACAACAAAAAAACAATGAATGTGTTCATTATGTACCCCTAAAATGTACCAATAAACTTAATAAAAAACAAAAATGAAACAACAAAAGCAAAATGAAATTAATTTCTTCAAGGTTACCGGAAGGTTACAGGAAAACTTCATGGTGGAGATGGAAGTGGAACTGAAGTCTGTGGGAGCACAAGTCACACTTTGGCCTTCCTTAAATCTTCTATGTTCTATTCTATCTGGAGCAGCCCTACCTTTTTAATCTACCAGGAACATTTCCATCAATCTGCAAGGACCAGCTATTTCCCCGCCCCTGTGAAATCTTCCAGAGCTTGGGCCTCCTTCTTCATCACCAGCTATTTGTAACAGTGATGTCCACAAGGGAACGTCAGATACTGCGAATGAGAGAAGAGGCAGAGTGCACGGTAGAAAGAGGGAGAGACCACACCCAGATACAGAGGATGGACCCGGTCTCCAGGGAAAACGGTCCTCCTGCCCCACCCAACCTGCGCAGTTCCCAGGTGTGCTATCAAAAAGCCCGACTTCCAGCTTTGTATATTGCCTTCCACTTAAACGCCGCTTTTTTAAAAAGTCACAAACAAAAAGCAAATGCAAACAAACAAACAAACATAAATCACCCACACATGGCACTTCTGGGGGTCCAGATTTTGTTTGTGGATTTTAAACTTGCAACCCCTGCTTCAATCCTGGTAGAGTCAGACTAGGTCCAGCCTTAACTACCAACCAGAATCTGATGTGGGCGGGGTGTTGGGGGGATTGTCTTTGCATCTTTCGCCAAGTATGATGGGTAAGGTTCCCAGTTCTCCTTCATACCTCTACTCATGCCCTGAAGAGTGAGAGGGAGGGAAAGAGGGAAAGAAGAAACATCCTGGTCTGCGAGCCCACCACCATCCCTCCATGCCCCTGACGTGCTCACTCAGACACTATTCCTCCGTAGTAGGTTCTGTTCTCAGAGGTAAAAAAAAAAAAAAAAAAAAAAAAAAAAAAAAAAAAAAAAAAAAAAAAAAAAAAAAAAAAAAAAAAAAAAAAAAAAAAAAAAAAAAAAAAAAAAAAAAAAAAAAAAAAAAAAAAAAAAA